>CM075806.1:95080058-95164603 GCA_037975025.1 Excoecaria agallocha
CTATGACATCTTATGTCATACTTATACATTGCATTTCAAGTTAGACAACTTGCATTTTGTTGTGTGTCTAACCCATTAGGTTATTCTATGCATCTTGGCAGAGCACAGTGCATTTGCATATTTTACCTCATATTTAATTGCATGATTTAAACTCCTTAAGCCTTAATAAATAAATACTTATATCCATACACTTATGTATAAGTCATAAAAGACTTCTAGCTAAGCATCAAGATATCTAAGTGTAGAAAGTCAATGGTTTGACTTTACCCTTCCATGTCTGAGTACCATGCCATAAGTCTTTTCACCATTCGTTATACTTATGCCATATGAATCACATTAACATTTCAATGAATTCCTCAATATGTTAATTCTTATATTTAAATATATATTCCAAATGTGCCCTATAAATCACATTAATATATATCTCTCACCTTGACTTCCTAAATAAAGATAGTAAACAACAACTATGAGATATTCTCTCCATTATAATTTTATGGGGGTGAATGCTTTATTGATCAATCAACTATCTTTAAGTAGTTTGTGCTTTACCTAACTTATAAGCTATGCATACCTTTGAAAGGAGTAAAAGGAATCGAGTCAAAGCAAAACACATGATACTTGAGATACCTTGGTGATCTCAAATCCAATTATACTTGCACCACTGATATAATGAGACAACTTCATTAGCATATTTTAAGTATCCATGTGAATTTCTTTATTAGGTTCCCAATGTACTTGTTTCTCAAACAAACATCCACATGTTAAATTTTAATATCACAATACTTATAACTTGTGAGAAGTATTACTTGACCTATTCAAAAATTATAACATATGTGTTAGTCTATATTTATTAATAATTAATACTATAACTAGATAAAATTTAGGTATTAATAGATTTACATGTAATAGAAATCTCACATCGTGAACTCTTTATGATTTTCTTTGCAGCGTGTTTAGATACCATGGGCTTCATTAAATAGTTTAAGAGATATGCAAACATATGTGTAAAATATAAGTACTATGTAATGCCCTAAAAACTCTTACTACATGAATAATATTCTTCAAAAAGTGAATAGTATATATCTGGGTGAATAGTATCACCCAAGACTAAATTGTATTTTATTGTTAATGAAAATTACTATTCATAGAGTACCCAAGAATACATATGAGGTTATTTGAAGGTTTAAAAGTTAAAAATAATAATTTAATCACAATTTGGAGATAAGAATTGTTAGGTTGACCAAGGATTGACTTATAGTCAAACTTTGACTCGATATAATTAAAAGTCAAATCCGATACCAAAGTGACATAATGAATGATATAAATAAATAAGCATATTGATATAAATTATGAAAAGAATTAAACATGTCAAGTACTTTGTAAACACTAGATCTTGAGGTAGCTTTTGCCAGGGTTACCTAATGAGGAAAACTACTCTTATAAAAGATAAGAAATTAGAAATTTCAAGACACTTTAATTTTTCTTATGACCCTTTAAAATATTTTTGGGAATTTCTTAAGTCTTTTCAAATTTTTTTTAGGGAGAAGGGGCTTTTAAACACATTATTTAGAGTCAAATGATGGATTTCACTGCATGATTGGGAATCTCTACACGAATTGTTGACCAAATTATTCAAGGAATTTGATGAATTGCGGCTTGTCATTTGACTTTCTTGGCTATGAGTCAGATTTACAAATGAATTATTTGGCCAAGTCGCTAAATAGGCCAATTTTCTAAAGGAAAAAATTGACTCACAACCGGTCATGGGGATGGCTTGGCAGCGAGTCACTTTTGTATCAAAAAATTATTCAACTAAATTGGCCAAATTGCATTTTTTATCATAATTGAGTGACTCATTGCCATGAGTAACCATTTCATGGTTGTGAATCATCACTTTTTGCTTATAAATTGGCCGATTTTGACCATTTTCGGGGTTCCAACTTTTTTGTTCCTGAAATCCATTTATTCTTCTCATTTTTCTTTCATTCCTAGGCCAAAAACTCATCAATTTTCTTAAACTTTCATCCAAATTTAGACTTTAATTTTGATCTTGCAAATCTCCTTTACTAAACCACCATTAAAATTGTTCTGAAACTTGATGTTGCATCGTCTATTCAAGTAAGTACGCTGAAAGTAATATATAAGGTCGTTTCTTAAGATTTAAATTTTTTAAAGGTCAGATTTATTTTTTCACTCTTGACTATTGTGAATTTGATCCCGATAGTCATCACTTTACTTTCATTATTATCTTGCCATATTTAAAATGGTGAAATATCTTGTAAATATTTTTTTATTGCATGAATAATTAATATAAAGAATTTTGCTCTATTAGTTCGGATCTGCCTTTTTTTAAATTTTATTTAAAAGTCATTTTCTCTAAATGGGCATTTATTTTAGTATTAAAGAATATATTTTTGAGCGAGGGAACTGCACATGAAAAAGGGCAGCGCATGTCGCTACAAAATGGCATGTACCCAAACATGGACTTTTATTGTTATTATTTTCCTTTTAAGCAACTAAGCTCATTTGTGCGGATCTGTGATCCAGTGATCATGAATCTGCATGGCAAAATATTTTCCTTTTAAATTTCCTTTTTTATTATTAATTTTCATTTTATTTATTTTATTTCGTTTACTTAAAAATGAATGGTCGAGATGGGTTACTAATTCTATTTTGCAGTTAGCTTTAACCTAACTTAAAAATAATAGGCACAATTTGTACTATATCAATTTCAAAACACTAGCGTGCAGTGACTGTCATAACAAGACAATTATGGACTTATATAATTATATAATGAAATGCATATATCCACAAGCACTACCACACATAAACACACATCGTGCGGGTTGTAAATATGAACTACGAAAAAAATACAACAACTACGTATGAGTATTCATACTATTTGTTTCCCATTGGTGCTAATTTTTTAAACGATTTTATTATAGAGTCCTGTTAAATGTCTCAAATTGAGTAATTCAAAAATATCCCTAGACAAAAAGTTATTTTAACTTGACTAAGATACCCCAAGCTATTTAGCCAAATATTTGAATGAAAGATAGTTTTTGTTATTGGATTTCTCAAACTTTTTTCTGTACTCAACAACTGGACTTTTTAGTGTGGATAAAATTACTCACTTATTAGACTTTTATCGTTAAAATAAATAAAGTAAACCATAGCAAACTTTTTTTATTAATAAATAAATAAAAGTTGTACGTAAAACCTAAAATGCACAAAATACCAATTGAAATCTATATATTTTACTAATCAAATTATTATGGCTGAACAAAATAATATATATGTGACCAATGTCTAGCATGTGTACTAATTAAATTAGTTAAATAATACAGGGATATAAGATCAAAATCTTTTAATATCGTACCCTAGAGATTGTGTATTCCAAATTTTATAGCAAACAATGTGCGAAAGAATTCCCAAGTTTTGAAGTGATTAATTAAGAATTAACTATCAGTTAAACAAATCAACTTAATAAGGCTAAATCAACTAATCGTAAAACTAAAAACCAAACAAAATTCCAAAGGTAATAAAAATCAATAATTAGAACACTTTTACTAAGGGACTATATCCACCTCAACTTTTGTTACAATGACTCAACTAAAAGTAATACAAGTAGTTATGGAAAACCAGTTAAAAATCGTATATCTTGCTCAAAATATCATTTTAAGTATTAAACCCTTAAATTATGAACAATCTAATACCTAGCATATCAATCTAGTTTGTGAACTCTTAAGCCTTTATTAGACCCTCTTTTAAGAAATCTAACTCTAGCCTATCTTTACTTCAAATTCTTAGTTTTAAATCAACTCTTGAATAATATATTATTGCCTCTATTCCCAGAACACAACCATGCATTAACATGAGTGAAATAAGCTAAGAGTATGCAAATCATTAGTCACTGTAAAAGTAAGAAAATTACTCATTGTTCATCATTGAAAGAATTTAAAAATTAAAATAAAAGTTACTATACTCATAAAGCTTCAACTTCCTCTTGATGTTTTCCCAGAACAACAGGGTACAGCTTCAAACTCTAAAAGAATTCAATTCTTGAAACTAAGTCTAAACTATGAAGAAAATTAACCTTGCCCTCAAATCTACTGATAAACATGCTTAAATACCCTAGAATTGGAGAATTCAGCCGCCACCAAACTTCGTAAATCAGCAAAACTCTAACTTTTATTGCAACTCTTAACAAGTGACTCGGTAGGGTTGGAAATCAACCCAACCAAGGTGAGGAACTCTCCTTCAATGTTGCCAAGTAACTCGGTAGGGTTGAAAATCAACCCAACCGAGATGTTGATCTTATTTTAAACTACATTAGGCACTCGATAGGGTTGAAAATCAACCCAATTGAGGTGATTGCTACTGGACTCCATGAACCAAAAATTGTTCCTTAGGCAACTTGGTTGGGTTGATTTTCAACCCTACCGAGTTCATTAACTTTTTTTTTCAAACATTCCCTGCAAAACATTCAATCGGATGATCACCATACTTCAGTTCAATCCATTTGGCACTTTCATCTTGAAATATTTTTAAAATGATATGCTATTTCTGAAAATCTACAGTTATATGAATTCTTTTGGACAAATTATTAACAATATATATTCGAGCTAATTAAAAAAAAAAAAGGAAAGGGGGGAAGTACATTCAAACTGTTAAAATTTGGTAATTTTCAAAATTTAAAGTGAATTCTTCCTAGCTTAAATTTGCAAAATATCAAAATATCAAATATTATTATTATTATTGGCCACTTAAAACTGTACACTTTTGTCATCCCAGCTCCTAAATTTATATATTTTTCAGGTAGCTACGTACTTATAGTTGGTTATTTTAATAACATTAAACGCCTCATGCTGACAGGGCATTAATGTGGCATAAAATGCAGCTGATATGGCACTTGAGGGTGTCCAACACGCGTTGTAGGAGTGTGAAACACTCATTTTCAATTAAAAATTCATAATTAAAAAAAATTCATCTTCTTCCTTCGATTACCAGCAAAATCCAAAAATGCTCCTCAAATTCAAGTGCTTATCCAAACAATAATGCACTACTAAAAAAATACAAATTAGCGACGACTATAACTAATATTTTTTCGTTAGCGACGACTTTCATATTGAAACAAAAGTCGTTGTAGCAGAATTTAGCTACAACAAGAAGTCGTCGCCAAACTTTAGCAACGACATAACATTGTCGCTAAACATTTGTCACCATTTTACTACAACAATGTTCACGCAAAATTTTGCGACGACAATATTTTTGTCGCAATATTACTATGACATTGTTCACGCAAAATTTTACGACGACAATATTTTTGTCGCAACATTGATACGACATTGTTCACATTAAATAGCTACTATTCAAACATGATAATCCCTCACTAAATTAAAATTATTTTTTTATTTTTAAATTAATATGAAAAGTTCATCATTTAAATGAATAGCCATAGATTACATATTTATATTTATAGACTACTTAATATTTAATCCAAAAATATATATATATTAATGAAAATATTTTTATTTACAAATGGATATCATCGTTAATTGTATATCTAAAATGAACACGCATATATAACAATAACAAATGTCATCCAAAATGTCATACTATATACTTATAACTATAATGTAAATAGATACATTTGCTCCTAAATCTATTGCTGAAAAAAGTTGTTGCATCTCCATCTATTGTTAGATTGGTCTGACCTTCTGATCCATCTCTTATTCATGCTCAGCAAAAATCTCAACTTAAAACTCAATCTGCATAGTGGACAAATATTGCTAGTACAAGCCATCTTCCCACAGTTTAGCACCTTCCACACTTCTCCACCATTTCCAAAGCGAAAAGAAGAAGAATTTTCACATTCAGTTAAAAAAAACCGATCATGCATGTGCACAACACAAATAATTCTTGTAACTAATTAACAACAATGCAAGTTTGTTATTTAGTTTCTATGTCCTAGATCAACCATCATATCATAACCAAGAAAAGCAAGCTTGCCTGAATTACGGTCTCTGCTGTCCATGGTACAGTCCACTGGCTCCCGATTACCCTGAAAATAACATCTATAGCCTAATCACATCTATAGAGAAAAAATAATTAGGATGATAATCACACTTCAATATACACATCAACAATTAATCAAAAAACAAAGGCTAATGTTGATAATCCATTCAAACAAACGAAATCAAGAACATACAAATAACGGATTACAAAAAACCTTCCCATTTAAAAAATCTATATAAAACTAAAAAAATTATTTTTGGCTCCCATTCTTAATTTTCTATTCATGTTATACCATACTTTCTGGCCCTGTACTTGAGTACTTAGCAATTACAGTCGTTCTCATGCATGAAAAGAAAAAAATTACAGCCGTTCTCATGCAAAATTAGCAATCCTATATCTACTTTATAACAATTTATATTTCTAGGTTACTTAAAGCATGCATAGGTTAATTTGATTAATTAACTGAATGGAATATAAGATCATGGCCAGGTGACCTATCGCTTAATGTATATTAATATTCAAACTTATCTTAGAAGTATGTTGGTTCCTCTGCTTGAAAATTAAAATAAAAATAACCTTGTTGAAAGTGAAAACCCTATCTATATGCTTCCCAACAATACTCTGAGAGACGGCGACCTCTCTCTAGTACTCATTGCAAATTACTACCTGCGGCGCATTATTCCTCAACTCCTCCTCGCTAAATGGCCTAATAAAATAAACCAATCAATCAATTAACCCAAAAGTTCATCAAAACCAAAAGAAATCAAATTTTACTTAAAAAATCTGCACAAAGAATGAATGGGACCTAGTGCCCAGTTGTCTACGCAAATTCTTCTGAATTTTGACTGCAGCCACCTCCCGTACCTTCTTCTTGTACACTTCAAGAGTGAGTTTTCCTGGAGTAACACTGACATGAATGTGCAAGGAAAAAAAAGCATTTGATGACTTGCTGCACAAAGCACCGAATAAAGATGCACGACATGAAATAGAAAGCTAATCGTGAAAGAAAAAAATTCACACAACATGTATCAACCATGAATTTCAGCTTTGCCTCAACATATACACCTACTTTGCAATTGCAACTACACTAACCTCTCCATCGAGATTGTATACGAACAGAAGCCTGCCACATAAGTTTATAATTTTTACGACCACTAAAAGCCCTCATCTCCCTCTGGATAACTATAGCTGAGCAGCCAAGCACTCTTGCTCTATGCGCATCTAGCTCAGCCACATGACCAGCTCTTAGAAAAACCTTAGTTTTCCCCATCTGCAAATCCATTCATGGTTGGTTAGACATACAAATACAGGATGTAGGGGACATAAAATGATAGAAGAGAGTCAAAAGTATGCATGTTTTCCAAGTTTTTGGATGTTTTTGCTATTTGTAAAATTGAGGATACCTTAAAACGGGAGCCAACAATTGTAGCTAGTCATTCTTGATAATATTAAATATATCTTGGCCATATCTCAAATCCACGAGACAAGCCTCGAAAAAGCCAAGTCAATAAGTCAGAAAATAAAAAGAAAAATTAAAGAAACATGGTCATCTTTACTCAATTTATGGTGGCCTCTGCCTAACTATATCGTCATCACTCAATAATATATATATATAGGCTTGAACTAAATTTGAAAGTTATGTTCAGCTATGAATTTTTTTTTTTTTTTGAAAAGTAAGAGTGAAGGATTGAATTTGATGTTTTACAGTATATTGAAACTAATACTTACTGCCGAAATATTTCATTAGTGACATGTTTAATTCTGAATTAAATGTCCAAAAAATTAGAAAAAGAAAGGAAATAAATTAACGGAACTTAGGTTAAATAACTAAATTAAAGAAACCAGTGGAGCCTGGGGCAAACTCTCCTCCATCTCCATCTATAAATGACATGTTAATATATTTAAGTCCTAGTTTGGAATATGAATGACATGCTAGCATAAATATAATTTAATTAACTTTAATTAAAACTAGATATATATATATGAATTAAAAAAAAAAAAAGATAATATATCAGCCAACTCATCTGAATAAGCGGATTTGGATGGTCAAAAGAAGTATGAGATCATATTTTTGTTCACATGTGGGAATTTTAATTCAATTATTGAATAGAGATGAAAATAAGAAAAAGAAAAAAATAATAATAAATTGAATTCTGAGATTGGAAAAACTCGGGGTTGGGTTCGTTAGGGCAGGTACCATAATTGAGATTGACTTTACTATGTTGGCATTTATGTTATACACAAATTGTAACGTTTAAAATTTTTCAAATTTTAAATTATAAATTAAACTGTTTAATTTAATAAATTTGTTCAAATCAAACCTTACATAATGCAACAAATCCCAGGAACAATAGCTTACTTCTCCGGCATAATGAACAATTGTAAAATTTGTGCGAGTCAGTATTTATAAACCCTGAAATCAAAGTCCTCAAATATCAGAGCACAATTATAAAGAAATTCATCATACCATTGCTCATCAAGCAGGGCAATTATACCCCCTGGTTTCTGCAGAAGAACATTGAATTAGAGATATGTGAATGAAAAAAATTCAGCAGATGATCCAGTAAAGTTAAATAGACATCAAAACGATGGAGCAATAGATTACCAAAAATTTTATGTGGACAATTCACCATTTCAAGGTAAATATAATTGATCCATACCTCTAAACTCTGAAAAATGCCGATGCTCAAAGTACATCAAAGTATAATAATAATAATAATAATAATAATATTTACAAAGGAAAGAACACTAATTTCTAGAATATCACCAAAGAGAACGCTGGGTCCATGGACCATAATCATGTGTCATGAATATCTTCAATCATTTGGCCTAATTTATTCTCTATATCACCTAACAATATCAAAATTGACTTAATTAAGATGCTGAAAACAGAGGATAATCAACCATTGATCGGCTGAAAAATAACTATAATCAAAGCTTTGTTTATGAAAAAAGGAAAAATGGGTTACATAATTTCGGATAAGATTAACAGCATATACCATGAATACCATCAAATCATCATCTCAACTATAATTAAGAAAAACACACATATTTCTGATCCAGTATATTTCCAAGAAAGACTTTAGGTGTTGGTCATAAACCACAGCAAATAGATTGATTAGACTACCCCAACTGATAATCTAGAATGCCAATGCCATTAGAATTTTCATAAAAAGAAGCGGACCCTTTAACCAAGAAAAAGAAATCAAGCTTTGCAATGTGAAGAATAAAATTCTTTGAAGAAGAGAAACAAATCACAGCCATGGAAGGAGTGCATTAGTCAGTTATCACCCACTATATTTCAGTCTTAACACATCACATCCCGAATTTGATGATTTTAAGGTTGATAAATCATTATTTATGAAGCTGAATCATCTAACGAGATGATTTGCAGTATTTTGTATGACTCGAATATTTCAACTTTCAAATCCAATTACCCAGTCAGAATTAGCTTCCAACATTCTTCACCCTTATTTAGAGGGGGCTCACAAAAACATGAGCTTGCGAAATTACAAAACTTAAAAAAGAATAAAAACACAAAAAAGTCCCAGTAATAAAATAACGATGATTTTGAGTCAACAACATATAAAAAAAAATATGCAGATCAAAATGAACCTTATATTCTTTGTTCAGGAGTTCTATCAAGACTTGCCTAAAAAGCAAAAAATAACATGTAATGTTCCCTCATAGACAATTCAGCATTCACAGAATGAAAAAATATCTAAGACGACAAAAGAAGCAACAGGAACATTAATGCATGAAAAAACTCATAAATTGTTTTGCAGAACAAAAGGGCTGACCTGTTCTTCCGTAAAATGGGATTTAGAAAAGGTGGGAGAGAGGGAGAGGGATAAGAGGGCAGCAACACAAAAGGTAAGGTTTTAGGGATTTAAAAAGGTGAAACCCGCCAAAACTTATTTTTATACCGCTCAAAAATTCAGGAATTTAGCTATAACGTTGTTGTCGCTGACTAGCTAAAACAATGTTGTCGTCAATAGCTCTACATAAATGGAATAGTATATTTCCTTAATTAGCGACAACATTGTTGTCGCAAATTAGCTACAACACATTTGTTATAGCTAATTTGCGACAACAATGTTGTTGCCAATAGATCTAATTATTTTTTTTCAATTTAATTATTTTATTATATAACTTAAAATAATTGATCACAATTGATATTATTGAAAATAAATATAATAATTAGTTTGATTTAGTTAGTTAAATTTATTAAAATAAATGATTTAATTAAATGTAAATAAAATTTAAAAATTAAAAATCAAAATTATATAAAAATAGTTAAAAGTAAAATATGAAATAATATATTTCCTTAATTAGCGACAATATTGTTGTCGCAAATTAGCTGCAATAATGTTGTCGCCAATAAATCTATATGAATGGTACAGTATATTTCATTAATTAGCGATAACATTGTTGTCACAAATTAGCTACAGCGTTGTTGTCACTGATTAGCTACAACAATATTATCGCCAATAGATCAAATTATTTTTTTTCAATTTAATTATTTTATTATATAACTTAAAATAATTGATCACAATTGATATTATTGAAAATAAATATAATAATTATTTTAATTTAGTTAGTTAAATTTATTAAAATAAATGGTTTAATTGAATGTAAATAAAATTTAAAAATTAAAAATCAAAATTATATAAAAATAGTTAAAAGTAAAATATGAAATAGTATATTTCCTTAATTAGTGATAACATTGTTGTCACAAATTAGCTACAATAATATTATCGCCAATAAATCTATTTGAATATAATAATATATTTCCTTAATTAATATTGTCGCAAATTAGCTACAACGTTGTTGTCGCTGATTAGCTACAATAATGTTGTCGTTGATTAACGACAACATTGTTGTAGCTGATTAGCTACAACAATGTTATCGCCAATAGCTCTACATGAATGAAATAGTATATTTTCTTAATTAGCGATAATATTGTTGTCGTAAATTAGCTACAACAATGTTGTAGCTAATTTGCGATAACAATGTTGTCAGCAATAGATTTAATTACTTCTTTTCAATTTAATTATTTTATTATATAACTTAAAATAATTTATCACAATTGATATTATTGAAAATAAATATAATAATTAGTTTAATTTAGTTAGTTAAATTTATTAAAATAAATGATTTAATTAAATATAAATAAAATTTAAAAATTAAAAATCAAAATTATATAAAAATAGTTAAAAGTAAAATATGAAATAATATGTTTCCTTAATTAGCGACAACATTGTTGTCGCAAATTAACTACAGCACTGTTGTCGCTGATTATCTACAACTATGTTGTTGCTAATTAGCAACAATATTGTTGTAGCTGATTAGCTACAACAATATTGTCACCAGTAGATCTAATTATTTTTTTCAATTTAGTTATTTTATTATATAACTTAAAATAATTGATCACAATTGATATTATTGAAAATAAATATAATAATTAGTTTAATTTAGATAGTTAAATTTTAAAGTATAAAAAAATATATTATATATTATATATAAAAAAGATTAACCATAGACTAACGGTTAACCGGTATTCAAAAATCTAAATTATAACAAATGTAAAAATTAAAAACCGTAACCGAGTCAATCGAATATATTAATTAAAAAATGGTTCGATTTCGAATCGATTTTGCGGTTAACCATATTTTTGATTTTTTTTGCTCACCCTATACTCCATGACCCCAATCCAAGAATTTTTTTATATTCAATTTTTGTTCATATATTAAAAAATTAAAAAAAATTATAATCTCCAGCAAATAATTGAATTAAAATAAAATAATTCACTAATATTATTCTAAACCATTGTATAGATTAGACTTTTTTTTTGTTTCAACCAACTAATTAAAATTATACAAGTGTGTCTCAATTTTTGTTTATAAAAAATATATTAATGTCAATTTTGAATGATTTAATTTGATGCTTGAATTTGAAACTAACTCAAGATGTATATTAAATTTAATTAAACGTGAATTTTTTAAAGTACGGAGCATAATTTTAAATTTTTTTGTTAAATTATATGTTTAAAATTTTGGTTTAATATATTTATTTTTTTCCATTTATAAAACAGTTTAGTGTTAGCATTTTGGAAAATTCTTTTCTAGATCTTGTCTAGATAAATTTTATGAAATAAATCAATGGTGAATTGCCAACTACATATGTTTACCACCACTCCATATTCTATTGATTTGATTTATAAAATTTATCAAAATCCGTTCTAAGCAAAACAAAGATGGTAGAATATTTATGAAAAAAATATATATAAAAAAAGAAATTAAAGACCACAAACTCAAAATAATTCAAAAATATTAGGAGAATAAGAGGTTAATTTCATTTATGATTACTATACTTAATCATAATAATAATTTAGTTATAAAAAAACTATTTCAAAATAATATCTCAAGTTTTGAAATATTATAACTATATATATATATTAACCACCACTTTATTTTCTATTGGTTTGGTTCATAAATTTTATATAGAACAGATCTAGACAGGCATTATTTATAATTTTTCCCAAACTATGTTGGTAGAATATTAATGAAAAAGAATTAATGAACTGAAAATCAATACAGTTATATATTTACAAGAATGTTGAAAAAAGTGAAATTATATGAGATTAAATTATAGTCAATGAAAAAGAATTAAAAAAAAGTCAACTGATAATTTTTTTGAAAATTAAAAGGATTTATAAAGTAATTATTACTATACCCTTAGAATTAGTCTGGCAGTAAAAACTAGTTCTGGATATAGTTGACTAGCCATAGGAACACCCTTTACCGTGGTGCAGGTCATGGCGACTTACTTTGCTATGGGTAGGATCATTGATCTCCATAGCTTAAGTGTTAAAGTAAAAGTGAAAATTCTAGTGTTATGAGAATGGTTTCTTGGGAATCATTTCTCTTTTTAGTGGAGCCCATGGGGTCCATGTTTCGAGTATCCAGTCTGAGATTTTCTGCCGGACCTGTACTAGGGGCATAATGAAAATAAATTGATAAATAAGTGAAAAGACAATGGAAAGAAAGAAAAGAAAGTGAAAAAGGATCAAAATGAAAGAAAAAGAAAGTTTAGGGATAAAATGGTAATTTTTTTTAAAAGTGTAAAAAGCAAGTAAACTAAGTGAAAATTGTTTAAATAAAGATAAAATAGTCAGATAATAGTTAAATTGTTGAGAAAATAAATTTTATTGTTAATAGGGACTAAAATGTAATTTTACTTATAAATGACAACTTAAGTGTATAGAAATGTAAAGTGTTTCAATCGTTAGTTCAAAGAACAAAATAAGCTTTTATGAATAAAATCTAGATTTACGCTATTAAAATAGTAAAGAAAAATGAGTTGTAAAGTAATGTGAACAATAATATAGAAAAATTGTAATTGGTATTTTAATAAGTAATTTAATGATTTTATAAGTGTTTATGTGTAAGGTATGGTTTAAGAATAATGATGTTAATGTTAGGAAATGTATCGATTATTAGTCACCATTGAGCATGTTGAGTGTTCAGTGTGTAGTTTTTATTGCGAGCAGGTAAGCAGAAGCTGGAGCATGAATATACTTTAAAGGACTTTTTTTAGGATGCTCTAGTTATATAAATTTTGGCATGTATATATATGTACAAACTTTACTTGGATATGTAGTGGAAAACCGAAGTTATTTTAGTAAGTTGTATTTGGGTTATGGATGAAATGGAATGAATGTCAGTGAAGGGATATAGTTGATATTATTGATTGTTGTACCTCTAAGAGGCTGTGTGATTTGTCTGCGTTTCAGGGGGATAGTCCTATGTGCAGCCATTATATTGCAAAAATTTTATTAAATGCATAATGAATTGAAACAGTTATAGGTCGTCGACGATTTATTTTTAAATTAGGTAAAGCATGCTAATAAGGTATTGAAATATAAAGAGTAAGTTGAAAAAAAAATAAATTTTCGGTCGAGGGATAAGGGTGTTACAATATGAGCCCTTGAATCGATCGAAATTATTTCGGTTCATTTCGTTTTTGGTTCTATAAAGTTCGGTTTCAATTCAATTCTTATATTTCCTAAATTTTGATTTTCAGTCCAATCTGTTTGGTCCAAAATCGAATTGAACCGATCATTTGCACACGCCTAGGGGTGAGTATGGATTTGTTTATGAGTAAAAAAATTAATCAGTCCATTAATATTGATTTTTTTAAAATCATTAACCATTAACCAGTTTTTTACATTCGGTTAATCAGCTCATTGATTTCGGTTATTTGGTTTGATTAATCAACATGTTTCGGTTAATCATTCAAATTTATAATCTAAAATTATAAAAAAAGTCAGGCAAAGTTCAATTCAATTTTAAATATGAAAAATAATTTAAAATAAAAATTACAAAATAAACATAATTTACTATCGAAAATTCACATTAAACAAATTAATAGCTAATATTATAAAATAAATTTAATATTTATTGAAATTTAACATGCTGAATTTTAAGTCAAATAAAATTTTGGATAATATTAGATATTAAAATATAAATTTTAAAATATAAAAAAAATAATTAAATATTATTTTATATGATAAAAATAACATATATAAAAGTTAATCAATTACTAAATATAAATATTACTATATAATTAAAGAGAATGACATATATAAATTTAGTTTAAAGTATTATATAAATTTTATAGAAAAATAAAAAAATTAAGATATAAAATAAAATATATTTAAAATATTATTTTATGCAAATTTTAGAGAAAAATAGAAATAAATGAAAAATTTTTAAAGTATAAAAAATAAAAATATATTATATATTATATATGAACATGTTAACATGGACTAACGGTTAACCGGTATCCAAAAATTTAAATCTTAACAAATGTAAAAATTCAAAATCGTAATCGAATCAATCAGATAAGTTAATCAAAAAAATGAATTCAATTTCGAATCTATTTTGCGGTTAATTATATTTTCGATTGTTTTTGCTTACCCTAGACTCCATGACCCCAATCCAAGAGTTTTTTATATTCAATTTTTGTTCATATATTAAAAAAGAAAAAAGAAAAAAAATTATAATCTCCAGCAACATAATTGAATTAAAATAAAATAATTCACTAATATTATTCTAAATCATCGTATAGATTAGACTTTTTGTTGCTTTCAACCAACTTATTCAAAATATACAAGTGTCTTTCAAATTTTATTTAGAAAAAATGTATTGATGTTAATTTCAAATGATTTAATTTGATGCTTGAATTTGAAACTAAGTCAAGATGTATATTAAATTTAATTAAACACGAATTTTTTTTTTAATTACAGAGCATAATTTTAAATTTTTTATTAAATTATACGTTTAAAATTTTTGTTTAACATATTTTTTTTTTTCGTTTATAAAAAGTTTAGTGTTAGCATTTTGGAAAATTCTTTTTTCTGGATCCTGTCTAGATAAATTTTATGAAAAAATCAATGGTAAATTGCAAACTATATATGTTTACCACCACACCATTTTCTATTGATTTGATTTATAAAATTTATCTAAATCCGATCTAAGCAAAACAATATGGTAGAATATATATATATATATATATATATATATATATATATATATATATATATATATATATATATATATATATATATATAAAGAAATTAAAAACCACAAACTCAAAACAATTCAAAAATATCAAGAGAATAAGGGTTTAATTTCATTTATTGTTACTATACTTAATCATAATAACAATTTAGCTATAAAAAAAATTATTTCAAAATAATATCTCAAGTTTTGAAATATTATAACTATATATGTTAGCCACCACTTTATTTTCTATTGATTTGGTCCATAAATTTTATCTGTTATTTATAATTTTTCCCGCACTATGTTGGTAGAATATTAATGAAAAAGAATGAATGAACTCAAAATCAATATTGTTATATGTTTACAAGAATAACAGGGAATGAGGGGGTTATGATCACTGGATTTACACTATAATAACGATTTGGCAAAAAAAAAAATTTATTGCAAAAAAATACCTCAATTTTTAAAATATTACCACTAAAATCACTTAGACCCGAAAATTATAAATCCGGTTCTGAAGTGCTGATGTGGGCTTGAAATATTTTAAAAAGGGCCATGTAATATTTAGCTAAATTGACTTATCATACCAACACTCTGCTCATAAATTAATGATTTTTAGAGGAAAGTGATTTTGGTGTAATATTTTGAAAGTTTATATATATATATATATAGAAAGAGAGAGAGAATCATTTTTAGGGTATACATTTAGTGATCATAAATGAAAATAACTTCCAAATGAGCCCATTGCAAATACATGACACCTAAACAATAAAACACAAGAAGACGATCCACTTATTGCATAAAATTATTTATTCCTTTTCCAAATTCAAATTAGAAAGCAATTAACAAAAATAAACTAAACTAAGTAATCAATCTAACTAACATGGAAGAAAATCTATATCAAGATTGAGAAAGATCTAGGAAAATCGAAATTATTAATGATTGAAATCTGCAACGACTCCTTAATTATGTAAAAAATAAAAATAAGCATAATATTTTAAAATTATACAATTGTGTCTCAAATTTTGTTTATAAAAAATATATTAATGTCAATTTTGAATGATTTAATTTGATGCTTGAATTTGAAACTAACTCAAGATGTATATTAAATTTAATTAAACATGAATTTTTTAAAGTACGGAGCAGAATTTTAAATTTTTTTGTTAAATTATATGTTTAAAATTTTGGTTTAATATATTTATTTTTTTCCATTTATAAAACAGTTTAGTGTTAGCATTTTGGAAAATTCTTTTCTAGATCTTGTCTAGATAAATTTTATGAAATAAATCAACGGTGAATTGCCAACTACATATGTTTACCACCACTCCATATTCTATTGATTTGATTTATAAAATTTATCTAAATCCGTTCTAAGCAAAACAATGATGGTAGAATATTTATGAAAAAAATATATAAAAAAAGAAATTAAAGACCACAAACTCAAAATAATTCAAAAATATTAGGAGAATAAGAGGTTAATTTCATTTATGATTACTATACTTAATCATAATAATAATTTAGTTATAAAAAAACTATTTCAAAATAATATCTCAAGTTTTGAAATATTATAACTATATATATATATATATTAACCACCACTTTATTTTCTATTGGTTTGGTTCATAAATTTTATATAGAACAGATCTAGACAGGCATTATTTATAATTTTTCCCAAACTATGTTGGTAGAATATTAATGAAAAAGAATTAATGAACTGAAAATCAATACAGTTATATATTTACAAGAATAAAGGGAATGAGAGGGTTATGTTAATTGGATTTACACTATAATAACAAAATATTCTTTTATTGTAAAAAATACCTCAACTTTTGAAATATTTTTTTATTGTAAAAAATATCTCAACTTTTGAAATATTACCAATAAAATTACTTTGATCAGAAAATTATAAATCCGGACCTGAAGTCCTTGCGTGGGCTTGAAATATTTTAAAAAGGGCCATGTAATATTTAGTTGACATGACTTATTGTACCAACACTTTGCTCCTAAATTAATGATTTTTAGAGTAAAGTGATTTTGGTGTAATGTTTTAAAAGTTTAGATACTTTTATGAATTTTTCTTTTTATAGAATCATTTTTAGGGAATACATTTAGTGATCATAAATGAAAATAACTTCCAAATGAGCCATTTGCAAATACATGCCACCTAAACATTAAAACACAAGAAGACGATCAACTTATTGCATAAAATTATTTATTCCTTTTCCAAATTCAAATTAGAAAGCAATTAAGAAAAATAAACTAAACTAAGTAATCAATCTAACTAACATGGAAGAAAATCTATATCAAGATTGAGAAGATCTAGGAAAATCTAAATTATTAATGATTGAAATCTGCAACAACTCCTTAATTATGTAAAAAATAAAATGTAATAAGTATAATAATTCTTTCTAAACCTATATAAACCTTATTTTATGCACCATATGTACATACCATGAAGCAGATTTTCTTTCATTAAGAAATGTTTGGTACATTGGCTAAGTTTTATAGAAAAAGGGAAAAAATACCATGGTTTATCAATGAGATCAAATATGTTTTGTCTACCCCAAGAGTATATCATAGCAGTAAATACCGGTCTCAATATACTTGGAAGTCTCGAATTCGTGGTCAAGTTTTTCTAAAAAAAAAAAGGTTGTTGTTCATGGCAATTCAAGAAGAAGCTATCACATCTACCATCCTTCTTGCTTGTTTAAAACACAAGCTCATTTGCTTACTATGTTAAACTTGAAGGAATAACAAGGTTAGAAGGATTGGTTCAAGCTATTTTTAACCATGAATCCAACAATACGACCACTTAGCAACTTATTGAAGCACAGAAATTGGTTCATGGTTAAAAATATAACAAATATTAGAAGTTCTTCAAAGGACTCTCATTCTTTCACAACTCAAATTCTTCTTCATTTTCAATATTTGGCTTCTTGGCCATCATGTACTTCCAATGGAAGAGATTGTCATTAGTAGATTGTGTATGTGAAGTAATAAAGCCAGAGAATGTCAAGTTTCAGCAAGGTTGGGAAGGAAAATAAAAGAAGAAAGATGGCAACTTCAACTTCAGCATTTGTTAAAAAATTAAGAATATATAAAATATAGTGAAAGCGAGATATATTTGAATTATATCATTCATTGTATTGTTAAGCATTTTCTTAAATTTTCTGTTTGCATCACCGCTAGGAATGGTATGATATGATATTGTAGTTATCAAGTAATTGTTTAAAAAGCTCTTTCATCTATAGTCATAATATTGGGTAGTTAGCTCATGGTTTACTTTCATTTAAATTTTTAAAACAAAAAATTGGTAATTATATTTTTATTTCCTTTACCAACATTATTTGATTTTGAAAACTCCCATTATATTCTAATATAATTATAATTCTATTTCTTTTTTATTAAATTTATTTTTACTTTTCCTCTTATAAGTATTTTATTAAACCATACAATATTATACAATCTGAAATATTTTAACAATAATTTTAATATTATATCACACCATACCATACCACTACTCATCTCAATTAAACAAGCTTATTGAAAGACTTAATGTAATATTTTTTTTTCAAATTTATGAAAAAAAAACAATAAACCGTAATATCTATAAAACCAAGAAGATCGGCCAATCAAAGAAACAACCCTCGTCAACTTCCAGAATTGGGAGAGGATGAATGCAGAATACCAGAAATTCTAGCATAATAACAGAAAAAAGGGAGAAAAATCATAGTATATCACCCCTCTATTTGTGCTCTATTGGGTTCTTGAGCATTACTGAAATTGCCACTCTACTTGTTGATGGTGTCTCACTTCCAGCACTAAGCCTCCAAAGAAAACTATTTGATAGAGAGCCTCTTTCAAAAGCCTCCATTTCTCCATATTATACTGAAATTTGTCCACCAGCCAACCAAGAAATAGAACGACTGTCAAATTCCAGATTTTGGAGATGGAGAATGCGTTTAACTAGACCACAGAGTAGCAGGAGGTAAGGAAGAAGAATCAGATCCTAACATTCCTACAGACCAAAAACTATCACTAAACCGAAACAACAGCCAACCTATAGCATGTGAGAACTCAAAGCCAAGAATGATTCCACAAAATTAGTTCAGACCACCTAATTTAACCAAGAAATAAGATCAAAGTTACGATAAGCGCTTTGCTTTTGCCAAGCCATCTGCAAAATGCTTACTATCTCTCCGCTGGGCTGCACAAGAAGTCACATATAGATTTCACAGAAAAGGTACCATGCGGGTCAAATACCCAAATCTTCCGATCAACCCAACCGAGTGAGAGGCAAAAGGAATAGAGAACGACCAAAAGTTCTTCGAGGTGAAAGCAGAGAAAGTAACCCTGAAAGCGAACAACAGAGAGGTCCTAACAATATCCTGATTTCTGCTCAGATAACGTGAAGAGAAATAGAAAACAACTAAGCCGCTAAACCATAACCCCCAAAGTCCTAAAAAAATACCAAAACTAGACATTCAAGTAGGAGGGATTCTGGACCCTAAATTCACGCATAATCTAGTTGGTTTTGTCACCCTTATTAGGAGATCTTCCCACATAAAAAACCAGTGCTTTTTCGGACCCAACCGCTTCTCCATTAAACCACACTTTCATATTAACTCCGGTTGTCTTATTCTAGTAACCATCACCGAAGTATATAATTATATAAATATTTTTTGGTGAATATATAATTATATTTTAATTTATATTTAATTTAATCATTTATATTAAATAATCTATAGTATCATATTTTTATTAAATTTGTTCGTTGGTTTAGTTCTCTATTAGTTTCCAATTGAAAAAAAAGTAAATTTTATAGAAGATCAATTTTGTGGCAAGATAAAGAGTTTCACTTTCTTGTGAGACTAAGCGAGAAAGAGATCCCGGTCGACAATCAAGCGATGGGGGTGAGAAAATGAGAGAAAGACAGCCGGCGATGGCCCAACGGCAAGAGAGAGAAGCAATCGGAGAGAAAATGAGATAGAGAGAGAGAGAGACGGCACACATAAATTTGAGAAATTTGGGAAAAGAGGTTTAGGCTGTGTTGTCAAGGGATTTAGAGGCTTGGGCTGTTTTGTTAAAAATAATGGTTTAGGTGGTTGGGTTATATAATAACCCATAATTCATGAATATTCTTTTAAAATTGTAAAATGGATTATATGAGTTAGATTAGAAGGTTTTAGTGGTTTGGATTTAATTGGTTTAGTGGTGTATACCATTTTTGAACAGGCCTACCTGGTTGTAAGAATATCATTAATCAAAGATGATGAGGATGTCGCAATAAGAAATCTGGCAACATCCAGATTGAGCTTTTCGCTAGTGTTGCCATCCAAACGAATAAAATTACCATATAAAGAAGCTATAGTGGAGAAGACGTTGGGGTTCCAAGCATGCAAAGGGAATCCTTCACATCTTAACCATGTATATCGCTTTTTACAGATATCCTTAGGTTCCTAAGATTTAACCATTTCAAACCATTCATTTAACCAACTTGTACCTTACTCCATCAAGTAGTACTAGGTTGCCACCCATTGGTCTGCACTCACGAGAATAAAAACCCTGTTTAACCAAAATATTTTAGATACTAGTGATGTTCTGACCTTGATGCAACTAACCAACTAAACTTCTATTAAGTCAGGCTCTCTCTTCCTTTGCAACTTCATATTGGAAGTTAATCAAACCAACCCTAAGATTTGTGTCCGTATCCTTTCGCTTGCCATCCTCACTACACAGACCCATATTGATAACCTTAGCGTATGACCTCGAATCTTTGAGACTAGGCAAGTTCACTGACATTGGTTTCAGTCTCTTCATTGTAATCTTGCTCTCTGCTTTAACATTATAACGGGCCAGATTTACTTGGATTTGTTGATTTCTCCATCTAGGCTCCACTCACCTTTTTTATAATGGATTTTATATTCTTTGACTTACTCAGGCTAACAAATCCAAATTTGGTCCCTTTTGAACTCAGTTTCTTTGGGATAAAAACTTGCTTTATTATCACAAAACCAGGAAAACATTTTTCTTACATTCAACGCCAACCAACCTAGAGGCAGATTATTAACGAATAACCTATAGGTATTGGATTCATTTTTTGAGCACTCAAATTTGGAAGAGGGAGCAACTCTGAATCCGCCATCAAATCACCTTTTGGGACTCACTTCGAAATCCCACAGTGGAGATTAGCACTACCTACAAACCGAAAGGGGTAGGTAATCAAGGGGGAGGGAATGCAGAGGGGTGGGAAGACGAAAGGAAGCCATAACATTAGGTGTGTAGGCTTGGTGTCTTCCTTAGTTAAATTATAGACATTCTAAAAGATAACCACCAGTAAAAACTCATGTAATGTAGTCAAAATGGTAAAAAATTATTTTTATTATTCCTCATGTTTTTTTTCTTTATTAAATAACAAATAAATTGATTGTTTAAAAAAAATTACATTTTTTGAAAGGTTTTGAATTTAAGTAGAATGCATGTTGGATATGTAGTAGAATTTGAATTATTTCTCAGTTTTTTTTTTGTTAATATTATAGTTGAGTTATTTTCTTATTGCAAAAAAATTATTTTGTATTTTTTTATAATTATAATAAATTTTATGAACTCCAATGTAATTTATCTGAAAATTATGGTTGGTTGTTAAAATAACTAGCACAATAAGAGTAGAGGCAACGTGGACACCAATGCAATTGGCACAAACAAGGAAAATACTATTATTGGTGTTGAAGCAGCAAGTATGACGAGAACCAAACATCACCAATGTTGATAACATGATAAAAATCTTGACCCTTAGTCAACATTATTGATGATATCTGACGGTTGTATATACAAATATTACAAACAACATTATAGGAAATAAAATCTTACATAACTGTATAAACAATAGACAATATAAAATGCATGTATAAGATTCCAATTTAATTAATAATACTTCCTTTATGACTATATACTCCTTTCTTTAAAAATAATAATAATAAGAAACTCATGGACCATAGAATAACTTGAACATGGTTCGGATTCTTGGATAAGGAAGTTCTACTGTCATAAACTTTATATTTTTCCCTAGTGTGTTGCTCTAGTTTGTTGTTAATTTGTCTACATTTAAAAGATTTTAATTTAAATCTTTTTATATATCTATCATTTTTTTTACATCAAATATTGCAGTCATTAATTTCTATTTTATTATATTGTTTCCTTGTCGTTTGCACGAGTATCTAAACTGTTAAAGCGTGCATATCCATTTGATCAAACTATCCAAATATGCTTGTGGCCCGTGTCTCGTTTTCCAAATTTAAAGTTAAATATGTCATTTTATTTTTTTTTACAGGAAAAAATATGATTTTTAAGTGATTATTTTAAAATAAAAAGTTTCAACTTCCTTAGACAGGCAATAAGGTTTGGTGGTGATATCTAAATTGAGAATAGCAGGACCAAATTTTTAAATGATACAACGGCAAGTTATAAATAATAATCTCGCCAAAAATGGAAAATTGAAATAGTAATCCCATTCTTAAATACAATATATTCACTTACAAAAAAGAAAAAAAGCAGGTTTCGCAACTAACCAAGTCGGTCGTTAAAGCTTCTTATCGATTAATTTTGACCATTTAGCAACTAAAAAAATATTAGTCGACAATAGTGACAGAAAACTGTGAATGCTAAGTTTTAGCTACGGGAAACATTCGTTGCTAAATTTATAAATCAGTCACTATTTTTTTTTTAAATCAGTCATTTGGGCGATATAGCAATTTATTTCTAATGAAAAAGTAACAACCATTGAGTTGGAATTTTTTAAAATTTATATGACCAAATTATTGATTGCTTTATCATAATTTTTAATTTAATTTTTCCGTTCAAAATTAATTATTAAATTAAAATCTCTCAATTTCATAAATTCATAATTAATTTGCTAAAGTTTCAATTTCATAAAATCAATCAACCATATTGTTACAACACCCTTCTAGCAACACTTCAAAAAAGAACAACATTATTGATAACTGGACTGGGCCTTGGATCTAGGCCCATAACCTGAATCCCTAGCTACTTTGATGGCCCAGGATCCGCATTGTGACCCTCAACGACGTCGTCTTCAATATAGTCCTGTTAAGGCATGAATCTTGGTTGAACTTTCTATTCTGGTGGGACTCCTTTCTTAGTAGGACTCCTATAGCTATCAGGACTCCTAGCATGAGTAAAAAATTTATCTCTATAAATAGCCAAGATCACCAAGAGAGTCCCCTCACTGGACCCGTTGGAGTTTCATTATTTTCAGGAACCTTTGGAGTAGCATTTATGTAAATAATCTAATAGTAGCCTAGTAATTTTTGAACTGTTATTATTTGGTGTGGCAAGCATGGACCCTATCCACATAGAACCATGAATTTCAATGACAAAAACACCCTAACAGGGAACGACTGGAGTAACACACGACCCGCCCCACATACTAGTCTTTTAGTCCCTAGAGCCCACCCCCCAAGGTGCTTCCATGAATATTGCCATCATTGACCTACCCGTCGTAACACCCGTAACCTCCATACCTGGCCTTACTCCCTATCTTGCTCAAGCCCTCCTATCAGCTTTATCACACTTGGCGGCCCAAGAGACACCCTAATAGACACCATAAACCACTAGGATAAAAGATACCCCTAACTTTGAAAATTGAAACTCCATACCCCAACAAAAGAACCCATGATCAAATATAACTTTAACAAAAGATGAGCTTGACAAGCTCGTTGAAGAAATGATGCAATAGGTGCAGAGCCGCAATGTGGCATAATTCCAGGGCAGCTTTTGCTTTCCCCTCTTCAAAGCCATACTTTTCACTCCCTTCCTAAGCATAAAACTACCCAACTTGCCAAGATATAACAGAAGCTCAAATCCCTAGGCACATGTAGACCAATTCCACCACACCATGTTGATCCATACCATAAAAGATTCCGCCTTCTACAAGATTTTTCCACATACCTTAACAAAGTCCATCCAGATCTGGTTCAAAAACATATCAGAGTATTATATAAATAATTTTTTGCAGTTCATCAAAATTTTTGTAGCAAAGTTCATAACGGCCATCCGACCAGCCAAAGTCTCAACTAACTTTGATCAAGTTGTCCAAAAGAAGGGAGAACCCTTGAGGAGCTATGTGAACAGGTTTAATAAAGATTCTATGGATATTCAGAATTCGAATTTGGAAGTTTCCATCAACACCTTTAATCGAAAGACCAGGTTTCAGGATTTCAGTAATTCCTTGAGCAAAAAACCCCCTTTCGATTTTATTGAACTGATGAATAGAGCCCATAAGTACATCTAGATAGATAAAGTAAGGAGGATGAAGTATAGAGAATAGACAACGAAGGATAGGGACAATTCCTAAGGAATAGGTCGGGATAGAGGAAGTCCAAGAAGAAAGGATTTTCGAGCTATGAGAAGTGCGAACATATCATATATGATTTCGAAGCCATATTCAAATAACCAAAGTGAAGAGCAATTCATTGAGCTAAATGCCTCCAGCATAAATTCTATCCTGGATGAAGAAGAACCAAAATGTAAAGTCATTGAAGCCCATGAGGGAGGGCTCGAGCAGGGACTAGAGTTTATATTGTGCTTTCCATAGAGATAGAGTTAGGAAACCAATGACTGTAGGCAGCTTAAATGAGAAATAGAATATCAGAGCAAAAAGGGCGAGCTCAGCCAGTTCATTAAAAAAAGTAAAAATAAGAATAGGTGATCCTCCCTAAGGCAGTCTAGTAGGGAAGAAGGTAGTAGCAGTAAGAAGGCTCCAATAGGAGTAATTCATATGATCACAGAGGGAAATCATTATGACATTTTTTAAGACTCCATAAAGAGAAAAGCAAAGGAGATCTTCTAACTCAAATCCAGCTCGCCCGCCCACCCCGACAGATGTCATTCAATTCTCGTCAAAGGATGTGAAACATGTCTGGCAACCATACAATGATGCACTGGTAGTAAAAGCAATAGTTGAAGATTTCTTGGTAAAGAGGATTAAAGCGGACATGGGTAGTGCGGTCAACCTCATCACCCTGTAGGCCTACAAAGCCCTACGAATTCCAAGCTCATTGGAGGAAGTAGCAGTCCAATTGATCAGTATTTTCGAATAGCCCCATCAAAGTAGAGGGCTCGATCAATTTGAACTTAGAACTGGGGGATGACTCAATAGTCATGTCATGCATTACATGTTTTATGGTAGTAAACATGTTGTTGTCTTATAATGCAATTTTTGGCTAACCTTTGTTGGCCATAGTAGATGCTTATAATTCTGTTCAGAAGTTAATCATAAAAGTACCAACATTGGAAGGGATGGCCATACTTCAAAGGAATCAGACAATAGCCAGGGAGATTGATGGCTTGAATTATTATTATTATTATTATTATTATTATTATTATTATTATTATTATTATTATTATTATTATTATTATTATTATTATTATTATTATTATTATTATTATTATTATTAAGACATTAGTATTAATACTAATGCAAAAATAACAACTATGGTAATATTAACATTAATACCAATTAGTTATAATAAAATTTGCAAAAATACAATTAAACATTAAATTGACAATATTGCATTTTAAAATACATAATAAACATGTTAATAGTAATATATTAAACAAACTATTTACAAATTAACAAATAAATAATTAATTTGTAAATAATGAAATTAAACATTACTTAACAAATTAACATAATGAACAATTAATTTATTAACCAATATAATAAATTAATTGACAAAATTAATTAACAAATGACCAATTAATTAACAAAATATTAACAAAAATTAAACTAATAAAAGAAATTAAAAAAATTAGAATAGATCTACAAAATTATCTAACCAATAAATTAAAAAGGTTATTTACATAATTAATTAAACTAAATATTAGATTTTTGGGTTTTAGGGGCTCAAGAATGTTACCTTCAGTATCGGTTCTGTCATAGGATGAGAATTTGGTGCTCTATGAAATTTTCTCGATTTTTGGTATTTCTTGGGATTTTTTGAAGTTGAAAAACTTGATTTTCCATTGAAGAAAAGAAAGAAAAACAAGAAGAAGAAGAAGAAGTGTAGAAGATGATGATTAAATTAATGAAGAGAGAGAAAGATGGGATTAGTCTCCTTAGGTGGTTACAAAACCCACCCTAAATATCCCAAACGGGATAAGTTTTAAGGGGATTTTTTCCTAGAGTTTTTTTCGATGTTCCTGGGTGTAAATTGCACCTTGGGAGTGAGTCACGAACCTGGTCCATGAGTCACTCACAGGCTGGGTCCGTGAGTCACTCTTAGGCCGTTGACTTTGACTTTGCTCCCTTTTTCTCAGCTGATTGACCTTTAATTTGAAATATTTTTCTCTTTTTAGGCCTGAAACCATCTTTTTTTCAACAAGATATATTCTAGACATTTGTTCCCCTATGTCTTAGATTTCTAATGAATTAAAAATTACTCAATTTGAATTTGTAGATTCGAATTTATGGTCAAAATATTGACAATTGCTCCAAGGAAAGTTTCAAGGATAGAATTGGTATTCTGACTTTGAAAAATTTATGGAATTAATGGATTCATAATCAAGCCATACTCTCTTCATAAATGTTTCTCCAAAATGAGTCTAGTTTCTATAAAAATTGGATTCATCTCAATATGAGCTTTACAAAGGGAGTTATACCAAAATATTGTAGATTGGTCCAAGTGCAGGGATAGATTCAAATCGTCTATGTTCAAACTTAATTTTGAGAATCGTAAAGGCTGAACTAGGCTTAGGTGTCTTCATAAGAGTTGTAGGTATATGTCTTAAGGTTCAAATGGCTTTGTAATTATCTTATTATAAGGTTTTTAAGTTGAGATAAAGCCAGAACACTCTAGACTGCTCCAAGTTTTTAAAATCAAATTTTTTGTTTTACAATATTAATAAAGGGAAAAGAGGAAAAAGATACCAAAAAGTATTTTTAAAAATTTAAAAATCATAAGAGAAATCAAAAAGAATTTTAAAAACATAAAAATTAAGAAGAAAGCCTAGCACCTCTACTCTTTATCTATTTACTAGAAACTATTTTCTCATGAAGTAACTTTGATCAGGAGCCGACTCAAGATCCAGTGTCTAAAGTTACCCCAAATTTTAGGGAACTTAGTGCACTAGTGACTAAGTGAGCTAAAATTCAGAGTAAAGAGTTAAGGATGTGTCCCTGAGGTGGCTATCTCCTTGACTTGGAAGATTTGGTAATAAGGTGATCTATATAAGCTTTTCGATAAAAACCCATTCCACACAATCCTTACCTCAAGCTTGTGACCTAATTATTTGTAGAGAGCACATCTCAAAAAGGGCTATAGATCTTTTGCTCTAAAGAGACTTTGAATACCTTTCGAAGAGAATTTTAAATTTGTTGGTGAACTTCACCTTTTGTAGCAGTGTCTAAACTTGAGCTTTAAAATTCTCACAAAGAGTCTTGGAAATGCTTCGAAAGAAGGTTTGGAGAATGCTCATGAAGAGACTTGGAAATGCTTCCAAAAAAGGTCTTCAGAAAGCTCATAAAGAGTCTTAGAAATGTCTCAAATGAAGGTCTTAAGAATGCTCATGAAAAGAATTGGAAATGCCTTGAAAGAAGATCTTGAGAATGCTCATGAAGAGACTTGGAAATGCCTAGAAAGAAGTTCTTGAGAATGCTCATGAAGAGACATGGAAATGCCTCAAAAGAAGGTCTTGAAAATGCTCATGAAAAGACTTAGAAATTCCTCGAAAGAAGGTCTTGAGAATGCTCATGAAGAGATGTGGAAATGCTTTGGAGAAGGACTTCATGCTCATCAAGAGAGTGGGAATTCCTTGAAGAAGGACTTGATGCTCATTAAGAGACTGGGAATGTCCTGGAGAAGGACTTGATACTCATTAAGAGACTAGGAATGCCTTGAAGAAGGACGTGATGCTTATCAACAGACTGGGAATGCCTTGGAGAAGGACTTGATCCTCGTCAAGAGACTGGAAATGCCTTGAAGAAGGACTTCAGGGTATAAGGTTGAGACTTACGACCGGATTTCCCTCGACAATGGTGCATATAAATAGTCTAGCTTCATGAAGGATTTCTTTTTATGGGTTTGTATGATTTCCACCTCCTGAAGATCTTTTCTTTGAGCAAGATGGTCGTCACTTTGTTATCGCTTTCAAAATGGCATGTGTAGATGACCTCATTTCCTGAGATATTTGCCTTGCTTGATTTCTCCTATGGGGATTTTATCCTAACCTGATTACCTGAGAATGTCTCACAATCAACATTGATTTGTAGAGTCTATTCACATTTTCCTTGGAAAAATTATTTATATGAGTATGTGCAAAAAACTATGTATACATAGTATATATGCAGAGTTTAAGTGTAGGTGCACAATCATGTATGTGAATTATATATGATGAGTGCCACATGTGTGATGTGTGTAAAAAGTTGTTTGTCAAGAAACGTCTGAAATTTAAAATAATTGTAGCTTATCAAATGCATTAAACTTAAATCTTATTTATCCTTGAATAAACTGAATGGGTCACTTTCTCAACTAGTTTAATCTCAATAAGGGAAATTAAAAGGTCACTCTCAATGAGGGAACATGAAGATAGGCATGCTAATACCAAGGCCTATTAAACCAACATATAAGTACGATGCATACTAAGCAATTTTTGTGTATGTGTGTGTTGAAGGATAAAGCATAATTTTTAATTTTGAAAAACAAATTCTAGATACGAATTTGGGGAAGGGGTTCAACTCAAATGCATAAATGCATTCATGGCTTCTCACTTAAAGCTCAAGAAATACCATATGACTCTTCTTACGTATCAAATCTTATTAGAAGGTAATTTCCGCTAGGTTGGATGAGATCGAACCCAGAATCAGGAGGTCTTACATTGGTTGTAACATTAGGGTTGGGTAAGTGGCTATGAAAGAAAGGTTAGGTTGCTAGAGAAACATGACCACTATGTTTCCTCAATTGATGGAAAGACTATTCTCTACCCATTTCCCACTCTCAAAGCATTCTCATATTTGACTTCGGTGAATAACTGACTGGGGATTGTTTGAGAGATAATAACTCAAGCTCTCCCTTTCTTTTTTGCTTTTCATTTTTGTTGGGATGTTGATTTCAAGGGTTTCCCATTTCTCTTTTCTTTCTCTATTTTTTCTCTCTATTATTCTTTTCTTTTTCTTTTTTCTTTTTCCTTTTTTTGTTTCTTTTTCTATTTTTGTCTAACAAAACCCAATTTCTTATGAATGGAATTTATACAAAAGTTTGGTAGAAATTTATTTCCTCTATTTTTGATATGAGAAATTAGATTTACCATAGTGGCCATCTTTCTAAAGGAAGGCCAAAATCATTTTGGGTAAAGGGGGTCATTTCAATATGTGTAATAATGAAATGAGCTTGTATTCAGCATGCTTGAAATAAACGCTCAAAGGGTTGGCAAGTGACTATGAAGTCTGGGTAGGAGAAAGTTATTTAAAAAGCTATACAAAGAAGGGCTGCCTAAATCACTTTCTAGATTTTGTCTCATCCTGGGGTCCCTTTGATAGGTAATTAGAAAGGTTCTAGTACTCTTAGTGAGTTTCACCTAACCCCTCATTTGCAAATAGTTATTTTCTTTTAAAACTGGCCCGAAGTGCTTAACATTTAGAATTACATGGTATAGCGAAGGTTTTTATGCAATTCAGCATGCAGAGATAAAGCATGACTATCTCCTACTTAACTCACATTTGAATAAAAGAGAAATTTCTCAGAATTGAGATCAAACCCATTCATAGTTGAGAATAACTAGGATGAAGTAAAATTTCAAATTAAAAGTAAATAGATAAAAAGTAATCATGTTAAAATTTTGGGCATTGCTTGGCAAGATAAACTAAATTTATGCACAGATTATTTCAATTGAGAATACTCCCTACACTTAGGAGAAGGACTATGTTGTGACAGTCATCTTAAATGCATCAGGGAGATAGTGCTCTTTGGGATTGAAATTAGCAAAAAAGATGATGTTACAGCAATCGTCTTAGATGCAATAGAGAAATAGTGATCCTTGAGCTCACAGTTGGAAAATGAAGGCGATCCTCGAATTTGAAACTGACAAAAATTATTATGTTAGAACCCTAAGACATAACCTGATGAAGCAAATTAGGCTGGAGGCCTAAGCTATTTTAATAAGGGTACTCCCTAAGATTGGCAAAAGGATAGTACTACAACAATAGTCCTAAATGTGTTGGAGAGGTAGCATCCCTTAAATTGTTTATAAGAAAAGGACAGCATCATGGCTATTTTTAAATGCATTAGGGAGGTAATGATCCTCGAACCTATAAATTAGAAGAAAATTATGTTAAACCTTGGGTATAATTTGGTAAGGTAAATTAACTATAAATACTCTTTGAAATTGGGAACAAGATGAAGCTGTGGCCATCTCAAATACACTAAAGAGATGATGATCCTTAGATCTGTAAATAAAATTGTGTTAGAATCTTAACAGGATAAATTAAGTTATGAATACTTCCTAAAATTGGTAGAATAATGGTGCTGCAATTGCTAATGTATTGATACAAGAAATTCTTGAGTTTCCCAACTGTCATAAAGGCTCAAGTAAATTGTTGAGGCACGAATAGTGGAGCTGGCTTCCACATTACCTACAATGTTATGTATTTGGAAACATACACCAAAGCAGCATGCAATGTGTACAAGAATGCATGCAAGCATGCAAAAATGTATGCTTGAAATGCATGGCCTGCACTATAGGTGGTTAGGGGACTCCATCTCAGATGCAGTTTAGCAGATGACTCATATGCATCTTTCTCAATGCTCCTAGTCTTCAAGCAAGATTTCTCTAGTTATCTCCTTTAGTTTTTTTGTTTTGTTTTCTTTTTGAACTCTTTCATTATCTTAGGGAAACTAGCCATCTTATCATGTCTAAGGATAATTTGCCCTTTTTACAGACTGTGTATAGCATCTGATGCCCCTAAGAAATTAAAAATTATTAAAGAAGTCTTTGTCATATAAGGCGCTGCCAGCACTGCCTTGGAATTAAGCCCACTTTAGCATGTATCTCTATACTGATGGAATATGACATGGTATGAATGTGATGATAACGCAGCGGAAAAACAAAAATTTTTCATCATACATACCATACAAATCCAAAGCAAGAATCGAAACATGCAATTTTAGGGTTTAAAAACTTACAACTTTGGATGCCTTTTAAAACTTGAGTTTGGTGATGACCAGCAACCGAGATGACTTTATCCACCTTAGATCTTGATCACCAATGCCAAGGAACAACCTTTTATGCCACTCCCTCTATTCTCACACACACAATTGCACCGAGGGCTTAAAATCGAGATTTGCTAGCTCTCTTTTAAAGTATTGTGTAATGAAAATGTATTGAAGCCACAAAATTGATTTTGTACTTCTCTAAGGTTACTATTGCTACCCAAGATCACAAGAGAATGAGGAACAATCCTTTCTCCTTATGAAAAATTGGCCAAAAAAATTTTGTGAGAGGGCGATGAAGTTCACGCCACACTTAGAGAAATTAGGGTTTCACGCCAAAACCAACTCTCTTTTCTCCTAGGGTTTTATTTCTTTATATATTATTATCTTTTTGGCAAGTGTTTGATCTAAATTTACTACCTCAAGATAATTAATTCAACCTCAATCACTTCCTAAAAAAATAAGTAATATATTTTGAATTAAACTCATTTTTATTTAAAATTCAAATTTGAAATAAAACATAAGACATTTAATTAAATGAAATCACTTAATATAAATAAATAGCATGTGCTGAATTTCCTTGATTTCCATCTTGGAATTTCGGCCACTACATCTATTATTTAAATGATTTAATTTAATTTAAATTCTTTTATTCTTTAATACTCAATTAACTTAATTAATACAAGATAATTAATTAATTGAAATTAAACCTTGTGGGCTAAATTTCTCTCTCTCATGGACCAAGGTCCAATAGCAATTATAAAACCCATTACACACATTAATTTGACTTTAATTAAAAGCCCAGATTAATGTCCAATACTTTATTTAAATATTTTAAGCCCAATGCTTTGTGTGCGATCCTATAGGTCCATTTAATGTTGGCAATGAATTAATGAATTAATTCAAAGGCTATATATATTCTCTAGCAAGATATTATAGCATTCCAAATTAAATGAAAATGCATATGGCATTTAGTGACCTAATGCAATTTTGCATAGTCCCTTACCCATAAATATCAGAATTAATATAAAGCATGGAACTAGTCATCCTTATATATATTAATTCCTTTCTTGATATTCCAGTGACACTGAACTCTCAGATAAATAATGATTACTCATTATCTCATCTCGGTATGGCCATACACTTCTCAGTTCACTGATCAAGTGGTCGATGATATTTTCTCTCTTATCAAGAGGGGTAATCCCTTCACTTCTCTCATGCTCTCTAACATGAATCAATGCATACCCAATAATACCCGTACTTGTCACTCTGTTACGAGTACGTTAGGTGTATGTCAAAGTACACAGTAATTTATAAAGAGTTTCATAGAGATTTCAGGTCTAAGAACTCCGATACAAAACTTGCATATGAGAAACACTTATGACTTGTACCATGTAGTGTTCTCATGAGTGGATCGTATCCAGATACCATGTTCTTTAACATGTATCTATGATCTCTGATTGACACTCTTGTCTTAATGATCCGTAAGACAGAACTCATAATATTAGAGAGAGCATACTAGTCTTAATTCATTGTTATTCCCATAATAATGACTGACTAGGGATATTTAGAATGAAGTCTCATTTGTTTCAAGGTCTTACAACCATGTGCCTCACACATGATAAATTAAACTGAAACAACATTCTTGGATAGTTTCATCAATTGATATGCATAGGAATACAATGGATAAAACAAATGCCTCATTTTATTAATTAAAGTGTTTTATTACAATGCATTAGGGCTAGGGCTTACACTAACAATCTCCCACTAGCACTAGTCCCAATTGGGCATAGCCCTAAGACCGAACGCTGTCAAATGAGCTTCGTGCAGATTTGGACGCAACTGTTTCGTCAAAGAATCTGCTACATTGTCTTCACTTGCTATCTTGCTAACCTTGACGTCCCCACGATCAATGATTTCTCTGATCAGGTGGTACCTCCTGAGTATGTGTTTGGATTTCTGGTGTGACCAGGGCTCCTTTGCCTGTATGATGGCCCCGTTGTTGTCACAGAAAATTTCTAATGGATATAGGATGCTTGAGACCACTCCTAATCCAGAAATGAAATTTTTAATCAAAACAGCCTCTTTTGCAGCCTCACTCACTACAATATACTCAGATTCTGTAGTTGAGTCGGCAACGATCTCTTGCTTCGGGCTTCTCCAGCTGACAGCACCACCTTTCAAAACAAAAATGAATCCAGATTACGATCTAAAATCCTGAGTGCTGGTCTAAAAAGCAGCATCGGCATAACCTTGTATGACGAGTTCTTCTTGACCACCATACACCAAGAAGTGATTCTTCGTCCTTCGCAGGTACTTCAGAATCCCCTTTACAGCAGACCAGTGCTTTTCATTAGGGTCTTGCTGAAACCTACTGGTTATACTCGGTGCATGAGCAACATCAAACCTAGTACACAACATAGCGTACATGATAGATCCAATAGCAGATGCATATGGGATTCTACTCATGTTGTCCCTTTCCTCTTTGGTTTTAGGGCACTGTTCTTTAGTCAAAGGAACTCCCAAAGCCAAAGATATGTACCCTTTCTTTGAGTCTCCCATACTAAAACGCTTTAGTACTTTGTCTATGTACTTTTCTTGACTTAATCCCAAGAGCTGATTCGATCTATCTCTATAGATTTGAATACCAAGTATTGTCTCGGCTTCACCTAAGTCTTTCATTGAGAAACATTTTCCCAACCATTGCTTAACCTTTTGCAATGTTGGAATGTCATTCCCAATGAGAAGGATGTCGTCCACATATAGGACCAGAAATACTACTATGCTCCCACTAACCTTCTTGTACACACAAGGCTCATCTTCGTTCTTGATGAAGTCAAATTCTTTGATTGCCTCATCAAAACGAAGATTCCAACTTCAGGATGCTTGCTTTAATCCATAAATAGATTTTTGAAGCTTGCAAACCTTCTTAGGATGCTTGGGATTGACAAAACCTTCAGGCTGTGTCATATACACATCCTCAAGTAAATTTTCGTTGAGGAAAGCAGTTTTGACATCCATTTACCATATCTCATAATCATGATATGCAGCTATGGCAAGCAAGATCCTAATGGACTTGAGCATGACTACAGGCGAAAAGGTCTCGTCATAGTCTACACCATGAGTTTGTCGAAAACCTTTTGCTACTAGTCTACCTTTGTAGGTCTTATCAGCTTTGAGTTTGAATAGCCACTTGCATTTAATTACCTTAGCACCTTCCGGTGGATCAACCAAGGTCCAAACTTGGTTATTGTACATTGATTGCATCTCGGATTTCATGGCTTCAAGCCAATTTTTCAAGTCTGGGCTCTCAATAGCTTCTCGGTAGGTAGTAGGATCCTTACGATCTACTAACTCAATAGTGTCATTGTCAGTGATTAGAAATCCATATCTCTCAATCTCCTGACGTACCCTACCGAACCTTCTAGGTTCTTGCGTAATGGGTTCTTGTTCCACAACTGGTTGTGAACTTGATCCCATTTCCAACTCATCCTCTATAGGAGTTTGTGGCGATTGAATTTCTTCAAGTTCTACTTTACTCCCACTGTCTTTCTTGAGAAGGAACTCCTTTTCCATGAAAACAGCCTTGCGAGCAATAAATACTTTGTTCTCGACTTGTGAGTAAAAGTAGTATCCCTTTGTTTCTTTAGGATAACCCACAAACAAGCAAACACTAGATTTGGACTCTAGTTTGTCAGATGTTAATTTCTTAACATGTGCTTCACAGCCCCAAATCCTGAGAAAAGACATATTCGGTTTCTTTCCCAGTCCATACCTCGTATGGTGTCTTTTTAACTGCTTTAGTTGGAATACGGTTTAATAGAAACACAGCAATTTCTAATGCATAACCCCAAAAAGAGATAGGAAGATTAGCTTGACTCATCATGGATTGAACCATGTCCAATAGAGTTCGATTTCTCCTTTCGAACACACCATTCCATTGTGGCGTTCCGGGAGGAGTGAGCCGTGAAATAATACCACACTCTTTTAGATGATTGTCAAACTCTTGGCTTAAGTATTCGCCACCTCGATCTGATCGAATGGCTTTTATACTTTTGCCAAGTTGGTTTTCTACTTCGTTCTTAAACTCTCTGAATTTCTCAAAAGTTTCAGACTTGTACTTCATTAGATAGACATAGCCATATTTACTGAAGTCATCTGTGAATGTCACGAAGTAGCTAAAACCACTTCTAGCATGTGTACTTAAAGGTCCACATACATCAGTATGTATTAGTTCCAATAAGCCATTAGTCCTCTCACCTTTCTTATTAAAAGGACTCTTTGTCATTTTTTCATGCAAATATGGCTTGCATGTGTCATAAGACTCTAAGTCGAATGATCCAAGCACTCCAGTTTTGTGGAGTCTTGAAATGCATTTTTCGTTTGCATGTCCTAAATGATAATGCCAGAAGTAAGTAGGGTTCAATTCGTTTGATTTAACCCTCTTTGTATTAATGTTGTATATGGACTCTTTGTTTTGTAAATCAAGGATATAAAGGCTATTTTGCAACATGGCATTGCCATAAGAAATGCCTTGGTGACGAATATGAGTATTGCCATTTTTAATAACAAAATCAAATTCATCATTATCCAAACATGAAACTGAAATAATGTTTCTGCTCATAGCAGGCACATAATAACAATTATTCAAAACAATACAAAGTCCGGAAGGTAAAGTGAGGTGATAGTCGCCTATCTCTATGGCAACAACTCGTGCTCCATTCCCCACATGGAGGTCCACTTCATTCTTCCCAAGTAACTGCCTATTTCTTATCCCCTGCACATTTGAACAAATGTGAGAACCACAACCGGTATCCAATACCCAAGTGGTAGAAATAGAAAGGTTAATTTCAACAAAAAAAATACCAGAACTGAATGTCTTGGCTCCATTCTTCTTTTGTTCTTCCTTGAAGAGAGCACAATTCTTCCTCCAATGCCCTATCTTATTGCAATGGAAGCAAGTGCTCTCACTCTCTTTGAGTTTCTGTGCCTTGGGCTTGGATTGGGCCTGAGGTGCACTCCCACTTGACTTGAACCGAGCCAGGTCATTCTTGGGTTTTGCCTTTCCCTTTCCCTTTCCCTTAGCGGGTCCCTTCTTAATGTCCCCTTGAACCATCAATACGGGATTAGTCTTTCGAATGTTCTCTTCAGCATTCTTAAGCATCCCATGAAGCTCAGTGACTGATTTGTTCATTGCATGCATGTTATAATTCATCACGAATGGATCATAATCATCAGTCAATGAACCTAAGATCAAGTCAGTAGCCAATTCCTTTGGCACTAGTACCTCAAGCTTCTCAAGAGTATCAAGATACCCTTTCATCTTGAGTACATGGGTACTAACAGGAATACCCGCAACCATCTTACAAGAAATTAAGGCCTTTATTGTCATGAACCTCTCGTGATGAGCTTGCTCTTAGAACATCTCCTTGAGTTGCACCATGATCGCATAAGCCTCTTGGTCCATAAATTGCTTTTGCAAGTCAGGCACCATAGTGGCTAGCATCAGATAGGTCACATCATTGGAGTCACTCTTCTTGGTCTCAAAAGTTTCCTTTTGAACCGCAGAGGCATTCCTGTCAGGTTCTTCAGGCAAGGGTGCATCCAAAACATACGACTTTTTCTGTTGCTTAAGAACTATTCTTAAGTTTCGAGACCAGTCTATGAAATTGGAGCCATTCAATTTTTCCTTTTCCAGGACCGATCACAATGAGAAATTGTTGTTTGAAGATGCCATTTTCAATCTACAATAAAGTTTAGCAAGATTAAATGAGGTCTTATTTATGATCCCACAAACCGAATTAATATCCTTTTAAATAATTCGCGTTAGTGATTTAATGTGGGCCAAGATCCACTTTTCACAACAACTTATTAGTCAAGCTGAGCTTGTACACCTAATAAGTTAAGTTACTTAGGTAGGAAAACTCCAATCATGTCTCGTACATGACTCTTGGATCAAATGGGCTAACATCTTAAGATGTTATAGCACAACCCATTTATTAGTTGCCTAGGTCCGGGCATCCCTTTCCATGTTAAGTCTAACCTACATTCACAACCCATGCCTCACAAAGATAATCGGGCGCATCTAGGACTCCTAGTCTACGTGATCGATAATCGATGCCTTGACATGTTTCGAATTAGGAAGGCAACTTTGTGACTTACTATTTTTTAGGGATTCATTTTATTACGGCTTACATGGCATACGCTTTGTCATCCATACATAGCATGCATATATGTAATTGCATAAAGTAAAGCGTGACAAACATGGGCCCAAAAACCTACAACTAAGATTCTATACTATTACATAAGAATCTTCGAGTTGGGCTTCTCCACTCCGGTGGGCTTCGTCTTGATTTACAAAGTCTTCAAATAAATTCTATTCTAAGAAATAAATGAAAATTTTTACAATAAAATATAATGGCACGCATGCCATATTTAATTACAAAAACTCAGGGCCCATGAATGCACCATGTATATCCATTCATTACACCAAACAAGCAAATAAATATACATAGCATTCATGGATCAAACAAAGTCCAATTTTAATAAATTTAGCCAAGCCCATTAATGAGAATTGTGTACTTGAACCTTTAAGAGATGATCCCATGATGGGCCTGGGCCGAAGCCCAATGGAATAAATCCTCTTATTGAATAAGTTCTCTTAAAAGCCCAAAACACAAACTAGTTAGATTTGTGCCATAAATCAACTCTAGTATAATTTTCAATTTTGCCATTTTTAATTTTATGTCATACAGCCCATAAACATTAAAAATACATATAATATGTGCTAACATGAATTAAAAAAATAAAAGCATGAAGAACACATATATAATACACGGCATTCATGCAAAAACAAACAAACAATAAAAACTAGTTGTTTAATGCTTATGTAATGCCATAAAATGCACAAACATTTAAATCAATTTTATGAGTCATTTAATAATCTAAATAAGTCCATAAATATTGATTTAATATTATGTACCATTTTAATCTAAATGTGTTTTTACCATTTTAATCAAAACAAAACAAACAATGTTGATTAAACATGTAACAAACACAAACTAGTCATAGTTTTAAGTGATTTTAAAATTAATCAATTAAATTGTCATGGACCAGAATTAAAACCAAATTTAAAACATGTCCAGACCTGATATTTAATCTTTAAAAATCACTTACAAATATTCAAAAAACGTTTTTACATTTAATATTTAAAACTAGTTGTTAAACTTACAATTAACATGCCAAAATGCACCTAGTTTCAATATTAACATGTACCATCAGGTATTAGTGATTAAATCTGACCATTAATAGCTCCAAGAACATCTTAGGACAGTATATTAACATGTCATATTAATTATAATACCTATCTAATCAATTAAAATTGTTTTTACACCAAAACAATGTAAAAAACTCAAAACAGAAAATTTCAGATTTGCATGTTTTCGTAATGACGATTTTTAATTAATTTTTTCATGCATCTAAAGCAATAAAATAAGCATGTGTAGGCTCTGATACCACTGATAGAATATGACATAGTATGAATGTGATGATAACGCAGCGAAAAAATAAAAATTTTTCATCATACATACCATACAAATCCAAAGCAATAATCGAAACATGCAATTTTAGGGTTTAAAAACTTACAACTTTGGATGCCTTTTAAAACTTGAGTTTGGTGATGAACAGCAACCGAGATGACTTTATCCACCTTAGATCTTGATCACCAATGCCAAGGAATAGCCTTTTATGCCACTCCCTCTATTCTCACACACACAATTGCACCGACGTCTTAAAATCGAGATTGCTAGCTCTCTTTTAAAGTATTGTGTAATGAAAATGTATTGAAGCTACAAAATTGATTTTGTACTTCTCTAAGGTTCCTATTGCTACCCAAGATCATAAGAGAATGAGGAACAATCCTTTCTCCTTGTGAAAAATTGGCCAAAACAGTTTTGTGAGAGGGAGATAAAGTTCAAGCCACACTTAGAGAAATTAGGGTTTCAAGCCAAAACCAACTCTCTTTTCTCCTAGGGTTTTATTACTTTATATATTATTATCTTTTTGGCAAGTGTTTGATCTAAATTTACTACCTCAAGATAATTAATTCAACCTCAATCACTTCCTAAAAATAAGTAATATATTTTGAATTAAACTCCTTTTTATTTAAAATTCAAATTTGAAATAAAACAAAAGATATTTAATTAAATGAAATCACTTAATATAAATAAATAGCATGTGCCGAAATTCCTTGATTTCCATCTTGGAATTTCGGCCACTACATCTATTATTTAAATGATTTAATTTAATTTAAATTCTTTTAGGCTTTAATACTCAATTAACTTAATTAATACAAGATAATTAATTAATTGAAATTAAATCTTGTGGGCTGAATTTCTCTCTCTCATGGACCAAGGTCCAATAGCAATTATAAAACCCATTACAGACATTAATTTGACTTTAATTAAAAGTCCAGATTAATGTCCAATACTTTATTTAAATATTTTTAGCCCAATACTTTGTGTGCGATCCTATAGGTCCATTTAATGTTGGCAATGAATTAATGAATTAATTCAAAGGCTATATATATTCTCTAGCAAGATATTATAGCATTTCAAATTAAATAAAAATGCATATGGCATTTAGTGACCTAATGCAATTTTGCATAGTCCCTTACCCATAAATATTAGAATTAATATAAGGCATGGAACTAGTCATCCTTATATATATTAATTCCTTTCTTGATATTCCAGTGACACTGAACTCTCAGATAAATAATGATTACTTATTATCTCATCTCGGTATGGCCATACACTTCTCAGTTCACTGATCAAGTGGCCGATGATATTTTCTCTCTTATCAAGCGGGGCAATCCCTTCACTTCTCTCATACTCTCTAACATGAATCAATGCATACCCAATCATACCCGTACTTGTCACTCTGTTATGAGCACGTTAGGTGTATGTCAAAGTACACAGTAATTTATAAAGAGTTTCATAGAGATTTCAGGTCTAAGAACTCCGATACAAAACTTGCATATGAGAAACACTTATGACTTGTACCATGTAGTGTTCTCATGAGCGGATCGTATCCAGATACCATGTTCTTTAACATGTATCTATGATCTCTCATTGACACTCTTGTTCTAATGATCCGTAAGACAGAACTCATAATATCATAGAGAGCATATCAGTCTTAATTCATTGTTATTTCCATAACAATGACTGACTAGGGATATTTAGAATGAAGTCTCATTTGTTTCAAGGTCTTACAACCATGTGCCTCACACATGATAACTTAAACTGAAACAACATTCTTGGATTGTTCTATCAATTGATATGCACAAGAATACAATGGATAAAACAAATGCCTCATTTTATTAATTAAAGTGTTTTATTATAATGCATTGGGGCTAGGGCTTACACTAACATATACATGCCATAGTTTTCTCTTAATAGGTTAACCAAATGCTTATGCCTAACTTATGCATACATCCCTATTTACATGTATTAGGTGGTTATAATAGTAGCCATGACCAGACATGCAATACAATAACACAGACCTTGATTTAATCTCAAAGGGTGACATCTTTTATGTATCCAACTCCTATTATAAGTCAGCCCTTACAGGTTCTCTTGGAATTTTAAATGGGTTGGTTTAGGAAAGTTGGGCTTGACATTTAGGCTTGCTTTTTAGGTGAATGAGGGTTTTAGTTAAAGTTTGGTACTCGGAAAGATAAAAATAGGATACCATAATGTTCTTACCATCTCATTGAGTGCCTTTGTAGGTTTAGGTGAAGATTTAATTACTTTTATTTTATCCTCTCAAGACTCACTTCAGGAGCCAAAGGATGCACTCAAAGTGTCTCTACACCTGAGATTGAATAAAAAGGTGTTTATTGAATTAATGTCTTAGAGATAAGCCATAGTTATTATTATGCACGATACAATAAAATAAGACGTATACATAAGAAAAGTTCATATAATTAACATGACTGAACAAAAATATACATTATTTAAAGACATATATACATTGTAAAAAAGATGGCTTATATTACATCTTTTCCATTATGTAAGTGTAGACAATAAAAAGTTCTTCAATGTCTTAAGCCCTTCCTTCTCTAAATGGTGCCCTAAAGGTTGATTATGATGTGAAGCTTGTAAAGAAAGCTTTAATTCTCTCCCTTCGGGATCAACGCTTGTTGGGTGTGAACCAACTCTGAACAAGATCTTTTAGAGGATGGCAGTAATCCATTTTGTGCCCTATGTGCTGGTGGTAAGCATAATACCAATTAGTTCTTTGACTAGGTTTCCCTTGGCTTATGGTCAGCCTTGTTAGTAATGGTTGCAACGTTCCTTACCTATTAAGATGAGTGACGTGCCAAGATAACAGCTTACCCATAATGGTATAATGATTCTCCTTTGTTCTTATAGTTGAAACTCTTGCAATCCCATCATTGCCTTTATCCGAGTCTCTATTGTCCTACTTATTTCTAGGATTGCCTATTTCTATACTCATAGCCCGAGCCTTTTCTTCCAAATATTCTATCTTAGCTTCAATGTGATGTCCTTAAGATACTCCTAGTCTTTTAAGCTTTTCATTTTTAGCACGTCTCTTAGCTACGGATGAGCATTTCGTATAAAAAACTTGATCTGATTGATATTCTTTGGTTTTTGCTTCACTTCCATCATCCTGTTCCTCCATTGGGTAAGGTACTCATGAACGGATTTCTCTAGTTTATGATGTAGAAAATCTAGATCCTTTAGGGTCACTTTTAGTCTTATGTTACAATCAGACTAATTCAAATATTCCTTTGTTAACTGATCTCGATTCTCTTTAGTAGGGCCTGTCAAACTGAGGCAAAAGTACTCAATTTTTTTTTATTTCTAAGTGAGAGTGGTTCCCTTCATATTCAATGTATATTGCTTGATATGTTCAGAAGGGTCAGAAGTACCATCAAATTTTGGTAAATCTGACATTTTAAACTACTGGGCGAGCATATCTTCGTTATCCAAATCCCTATCTTTTGGACTAATTCCTTTACCAGCTAGCAAAACCTAGGCTAAGGCCTCTATTTTTTCTTCCATTTTTTTCAAAATTAGGTTTTCTACTCTTGGTGCCTTACTTTTTGGAACCTAAGTCACCGCAGGCTCCTCTTCCTCCTCACACTACAAAAAAACTATAAATTAAAGATTAAAATTAGCGACGATATTATTTCCATCGTAAATTTGTGGCAGTTTCGTGATTGTTTTACAATTTTGTCGTGGGATGCTTATTTTTCTTTTTTTTTGTGACAAAATAGCAACGAAATTAACAAACAGTCACTAATTATTGGTGAAAAATTTACGCTCCGTGTTTTACGACAGAATTAGTGACAAAAGTACCATCTTTAATTTTTTTTATTTGTAAAATTAGTACTAGAAAATTTAGTGACGAAAGTTTTACTCACTAATTTTGAAGGGAAAATACCGCGCCACTTTTTGCGACAGTTTAGCGATGAAACTAATAGTATTAGATTTCAGTAAAAAATATTAGCGACAAAATTATGTAGTCGAAAATAAAATAAAAAATAATTTTTTTTCTATTTCATGTATTTTTGATATAGATCATGTGAAATTGATGTTTTATTTTGAAACAGGAATTTGTAAAATATATTATAATTTGATAATAATTTTTTATCAATTATCTCAAAATTTAAAGTTATTTATTTAGAAAATTTATATTTTTGATAATAATAATAAACTACTTGTTATAATTATTATATAATCACATTATGAAAATTAATAAAAGTAAATATTTATAAAATAGTAATATAAAATTTATTATCTCATTTAAAATAATTATAAAAAATTTTATAATTTATTTTTATTATGTAAAATTTTTATCAAATACCAAATTATTAGAAATTTTGATTATATATATTTATCAAATCATTTTTAAATATAAAGACAAAATAATGAAATTTGGCATGGACATTATAATTTTTTACTTTTACTTTTTTTTCGCTTGCAATCATATTATATTATAATTGTATATTTATACCATGTATTTAACTAAATATAATTTATTTCAAAAACTAGTGAAATTGATCTTTTTCTTCACATATCTTAATAAATTATGTATTCATTATGTGTGATCACATAATTATCTATAATCAAATGAAAATTAGCATCCGAATAAATAGAATTAGTTTTTCATTAAATTTTAACTTATTTTAAATAAATAAATAAATATGAACTTATCATAATAAATATAAATCTATGTCCAGTTATATGTGGTGGTTATGTAATGCCCCAAAATTTGATTTCCTGACAATATTTTTAATATGTGAGCAGTACTTCTGATACCGGTTCACGATGATCAATTTATTGAGGATCCTATATGAATGAGTATAATTTAAAGTTTGGTGTGTGTGTGTGTATAAATAAAATACATACTTTAAATCATTTCAAGATAATAACATCCAATTTATAATAAATTCAAACATTAACTATACTTCAGAGTAATATAAGTATATTTTAGATTCAAACTCCCATCCTGGTATCATTTTTATTATATATTTAGATAAAATTAGTAAAATTAAAAAAATGTAGACAGATGGATTTAATTAATTGAAAGACTTCCCAAACATTAGGAGTACAATTGTTATATTTAAAATGATATAGTTTTGATGGTAGATTGGCCTAAACAATTTAAATTTTTTAATTAACTCTATTATTTTATTCAGTTTATGAAAATTAAATTAAATATAAAAATATAAATTAAAATTCATAAACTTAAAAGTAGATCTTACCAAATAGAAAATAAAATTACTATTAAAAATAGAATGATTAATATTTTCTTAAAAAGAATTCAGTTTTCTCCTCCCAAATTCCCAATCCCAATGTTGAAATTAAAATTTTCTTCAATTCCAAATCATTTAATCATTTTGCTCATTATTCCATTTTCTCTTAATCAATTTCTTAAAAATTCGAATATATTACATGGATATTTTCAGATATTTCTTCATTTTACCATCAATTTCAGATTTGTCCCTATTCAACAAAACAAATTCAAATAAGCTCTTGGAAAGTAAAGCGTATTGGTGCTGGTGCTGTACTTGAACGAGTGTTTATATCTTATGATATAATAAATTCAAATATTATATACAAGTATATAATTTTATAACTATAATAATGCATACATATTATATCTATTGATGCAAATAAAAATTCTATATAAATTTATCTAAGAAATTATCCTTCATTTAATAAAATATTGTACATATGAAAGTAGGGGTATTTTTGACTTTTAAAAAAATAAATATAATTATTAACAAATTAGCCAATTTAATTGAATTTAACCAATTAATATAATATTATAATTTCCATGAATCAGCTGCATATAAAAATTTGTATTTTTTATATATACTTAGTTGTATGAAAAAAATAAATATAATAGCAAATAAGAGAAATAATATATATATATATATATATATATATATATATATATATATATATATATATATATATATATATATATATATATATATATATATATATATATATATATATATATATATATATATATATATATATATATATATATATATAAAGCCAGGAACCACTTTTTAAAGGGGGAGGGGGGCAATAGCTTCTAGAAAAAAATGTTAGGACCACAAGAAAAAAAAAGGAGAGGAGGAAGGAGATCGAGAATAGCGGGGGCACATATGATCGATGGCAATATCGGGTGTCACGATCGGCATCGATAACTTCGTGAGGTAGAGGCGGCTTCTTCGGCGGTTACCGATCCTTCCCACTCGCTGGCAGTAAGGAGATCGACCATGGTGGAACGGGATATTTTAGCTCCGATCTTGATGAATAGTGGTAGTATTGGGGCACGTAAACGTCACCTAAAAGCTACCGGTGGCTTTAGCTACCAGCAGGCAGCTTCGGTGCATCTCCGGCAAAGCTCCGATGACCGGTCAGTTAATATGTAAGCTTGAATTAAATTTTGTTTGTCAGAAATAAATCTCTGTGAAATAGATTATCCTTAATTGAAACTAACTTTTCAGGGAGCTATTTTAAGTGAATGTGCTCTAATTCTCCATCTAAACTCATTTCGTTGTTTGTGAAGTTTGCTTATTTTATAGACTTTCTCATTAACAGAGCATAATTCTGCCCAAAGTTCTCAAAACTACTTTCTGCTTCTTTCTATTATTTCTGTAACTTGTCATTTAGTTGTTAGCTAATCTACTATTTTTGGAGGTGCCACTATTATATTCTCGGTGCTTATTCTTGCTTTAAGGTTGAGTTTGGAATGATTTAAACGACTTTGAAAGCAATAGTGACTGACACTTTTAATCGTACACCGTATAATTTATACAGTTTTGATGCTAAATTGAGTTGCATTATATTTCAAGTTGTAACAAATTTGTCTATTCTTTTATCCGTTAAGATTTAGATGATGTAAGAAGAGTTAAAAGAATGTTCTGATATCCATCATGATTTTATCAGTGAAATTAAGTAACCTGTTAAACAAAAAGATCAATGATTTATTATATCACTTATTACATTTGTTTCGTTGCAGTGCATCTGTAAGCATTTCTCATATTAATATTGTGCAATGAACTTAAGAAGCGAAGCTGATTAGCTAACATTTGACAGGTTTACAATTGGGCTTATTTTACTTCTCTGGGGAGTTAATGTAAATTATCACTATTTGTGGTGTCATTACTTATCTTGTGTACCGATTGGGAAATGGAGCTGCAACACCAAGCTTGCTTCTTGCCTGGTATGTATGTGGGAGGGCTCTAATATTGAAAACCCTAGAATTAATTTAGGCAATAATAATCATGTTAAATCATCAAGAAAAATAAAATCTATAGCGGAAGCGTACCTGAATTCATCGTTTAATTAAATTACCAAAGTTTTATGGCTTATGATCTTCCAAATTGATAGATAAGAAAAAATATGTCTACTATAGATAGGAATAGAAAGACAACTTCCCTATATCTATAATTTGGGGACCATAACCCTTTTATATAAAACGGTTTCCTTTATTTCTAATTTAGCCCATCATAAAATTAGAAATTATAAAAGGATATCTATACATGCTTTGATTTACTTGAACTCTTTCTTTAACAACAAAGAATTTAATGTCTATATGCTTTGACTTACTCGAACTCTTGTTGTTATTGGAATACAAGACTGCCGACTTATTGTCACAAAAGATCTTAAGTGGTCTTTCAATTCAATCAACAATTCGCAGTCCAGTAATAAAATTGCGTAGCCATATTGCTTAATTTGATGCCTCATAGCATGATATAAACTCTGCTGCCATGGTAAAAGAGGCTATAAGAGATTGCTTAGCACTCTTCCAAGAGATAGCCCCTCCAGCAAGCAAAAAAATATAGCCTGATGTAGATTTCATGCTATCTTGGCACCTAGCAAAATCAGAATCTGAATACCCAATGATCTCTAACTTATTCGATCTCATGTAAGTGAGTATGAAATTTTATGTTCTTTGAAGATATCGCATGACTCATTTGGCTGCTTTCCAATGATTCATTCTTAGATTGCTTAAGTATCTTCCTAACACTCCCACTATGTACGCAATATCCGGACGTATACAAACTTGAGCATATATTAGACTTCCTATTGCTGATGCATAAGGAATCTTTTGCATTTTTGTTTCCTCAAAAGTATTTTTGGGGCACTGTTGAAGATTAAACTAGTCTCCTTTAGCCACAGGGGTATTTCCTGGTTTACAATCTTGCATGCCATAACTCTTAAGAACCTTTTCGATATAAGCCTTTTGTAATAATCCAAGGGTAGCTCGAGAGCGATCTCGATGTATTTAGATCCCTAATACAAAATTTGCATCTCCAAGGTCCTTCATCTCAAAATTCATAGCTAGAAATCTCTTGGTTTCATGCAACAAGCCTATATCATTGCTGGCAAGCAATATGTCATTAACATATAAAACCAGAAAAATATGCTTACTCCCACTAAATTTGTGATATACACAATCATCAACCAAATTCATCTCAAAACCATAAGAGATAATAATCTGGTGAAATTTGTAGTACCATTGACGAGATGCTTGCTTAAGCCCATAGATGGATTTCTTCAATTTGCAAACCATAGACTTTGTATTTTCTGATACATAGTTTTCTGGCTGCACCATATAAATTATTTCATCAATGTCACCATTGAGAAATGTTGTCTTGACTTCAATCTGATGTAGCTCAAGATCAAAATGTGCTACTAATGCCATTATAATCCTAAAAGAGTCTTTCGATGAAACTGGAGAGAAAGTCTCTTTATAATCATTGCCTTCTTTCTGCATAAAGCCTTTAGTGACAACATGTGCTTTATATCTCTCCACATTTCCCTTTGCATCCCTTTTGGTTTTAAAAAATCATTTACAACTAATGGGTTTTGCACCTTCAGGCAATGGAACAAGATCCCATACGTCATTATCTTTTATAGACTTAATCTCCTCATTCATGGCATCTATCCACTTTTGAGAGTTAGAGCTTTTCATTAATTGATGAAAATTGATTGGATCATTTTCCATCACTCCAATGTCAACATCATATTCTTTGAGAAACACAACATAGTCATTAGAAATTGTACTTCACCTTTCTCTAGTAGATCTCCTTAATGGCAATGGTTCTTGAGGCTGTAGAGTTTTTCTTCAGGAATATCTCTATGAGACTGAATGGGAGGATCAATGTCTGATATAACAATCTGTTCTTGACTATTATCCATAGCAATTAGAGGAATGTCAACATATTCCTCTTCAAAGACAAAGTCTTTAACTCTTTCTCCCCCCGCAAACTCAATATCCTTAAAGAACCAAGCATTACATGTCTCAAAAATAGACTTAGTTGCGGGATCATAAAATTTGTAACCCCTAGAGCGTTCAGAGTATCCAATGAAATAACAATTAAAAGTCTTAGAGTCCAGTTTCTTTTCATTTGGCATATAAGGCCTTGCCTCAGCTGGACATCCCCAAATATGAAAATATTTTGTGCCCCTAAAAGCTTCAGGAATGGCAAGCTTAATGACCATAAGACTTATGCGATTAGACCTTTTTCACTTTTTCATCTCCCTCTTTTGTTCATAGGTACTCTCATCAGTGAGATCAGTAGGTCTAGGTTGCCTTAGTGCAAGGTTTAGGTCCATAACTCCGAGAGTGATCAATATAGTCTCTTGCCATGACTTAAAATTTGTGCCAGTCAGCATAGGAATGGAGTTGATACTAGCAGTAATATTAGCAGCAGGAGCAAAAATTGAATTTAGAACAAAATATATAAAATAAATTCACATAAGTATCAAAATAATACCAAAATTGAATAACAAATTTAAATACAGTTAAACCCCATCTCAAGACATCTGACACTCCATTAATATTTTATTTTTGGACAAAATATTAACTTGTAAGTGATATCTTGATGTAGCAATTAAACACAAATAATAAAATAATATATCAAATAATAATTCTTCCTTTGGGCCGATTTATGATTCACATGTAAGACCAAATAATTATAACATGCTAATTGCCACAAATGCATATGTAATTATATTAAACATTAACTTTCCTTTGGGCCAATTAATATTTATGTAATTACATACGCAAAACTAATTATATATTTTGAAATAAATTAATTAATTTCCATAGAGGTCACTTTAGCAACATATTGGTTCAATTAACCTATCTCAACATATATATATAGCTATATTGTAATTTAAATTGAAATTCCATAAAATGTATGTTTCTTTATAATATATATATATATATATATATATATATATATATATATATATATATATATATATATATATATATATATATATATATATATATATATATATATATATATATATATATATATAACCAAATGTGAAGCGGCAACAGTGGTCCCAAACGGCAGAATCTAAGAAAACTAGTAGTTACTATTTGGTTTTCTTGGCCCTCATACCAAACGGTGCAAATAAAATTTGCTTGGTCTTGGAACGGCACAAACAAAACAAAAGAAATTAAATGGCAGTTTTTTTTAGAGCAACTGTAAAAAAGAAAACAAAAATATTGTTCCATGAACACAAAATTTCATGGTTGCCATAAAACTCAAATCTGCCGTGTCCCACAAAGTGCCAAAACTATAAAGCAAAAGCCATAAAGCATTAGTCACTTGCCAAAGGAAAGTTTGTCTTCCAATGCAAATCATGTATTCACCAAGAACAAAAACTAAATCCAAAAGCCAATTGATTTTAATAGTCAATAAGAAACCAAAGATTGCATAATTAATTCAAAAGCAACTATTGCCGAAAAGCATCAATCAATTGCCAAAAAAGATTGATCAAAAGCAACGATAATATAAACCTTAATGAAATCGACACTCAATTCATGAAATTTTTAATTAATTCCTAATGATTCAACATGAAATGGGCTCTGATACCCATTGTTGAAAACCCTAGAATTAATTTAGGAAATAATAATCATGTTAAATTATCAAGAAAAATAAAATCTATAGCGGAAACGTACCTGAATTCATCTTTTAATTAAATTACCAAAGTTTTATAGCTTATGATCTTCCAAATTGATAGATAAGAAAAAACATGTCTACTATAGATGGGAATAGAAAAACAACTTCCTTATATCTATAATTTGGGGACTATAACCCTTTTATATAAAAAGGTTTTCTTTATTTCTAATTTAACCCATCATAAAATTAGAAATTATAAAAGAGTATCTATACATTTAATCCATACTTATAATAGTATTATTATTATTATTATTATTATTATTATGGCCCACTTTACTTTCTATTAAATTAGATAACTTTAATATTTAGGTCAAGTCTTTTAAATAATTGTTATGACACATAATTATTATAATCCTAATATATATATATAGTGTATTTGTCCATAAATCCTAACATCTAAATCTACTTATATACTGTACATCACTGCATCTACTTCTCATTGAATTTAGTTATGCTATAAAGCCATATCATTTGCTCATTCCAGCAGTGGAATGAACTATTTTATTTCTTATGATCTTATTAGTGCTTGAATTCAGTCTAGTAATTTAAGAACAAAATGCCTAGGTGAAGGAGTTAATTTATGATACTTTTGTTGCATTATTGTTGCTATTGAATGAAAGGTTATGATTATACAATGCTAGATTTTATTTATGAGAATGAATTGTTAATATTTATATTTATATTTTTACTAGGTAAATATTGATTTGATGCGAAGATTGAGGATTCTTTTTAATGATCCCATGCTAGTTGGAGACTATAGAATCACAAATAACTAAAATGCCATAATAAAGTTACTTTTTTATTAGAACTCCAACGGTAAAGTTAATTCACTTAATTTAATTATAGATATTTACATCACAGTATTGATAAGAAATATCTTTAAATTGCAAATAACTCGTAAGCTGCATCATTAATTTGAACTCAGCCTTTATAGTGACGTGGCTAGGTATAGAGTATTTCAGACCCATATCTAAGTATGATGCCATTTCTTTTAGAAATATTGAGGTATAATTAAATAATAAAACCCATGTGGTAGAGCTAATGTTAATTTGTTGAAGATCCAATGCCACCAAATCCCTAATTTTGCTTCCAAAATGAGAAATAAAAATCGATATTTGTCTAATACTTTTGCTGCATTATTAGACATTTCAATCATGAACTAACAAATTCATGCCTAGGTCGATCATAATCTCCGTCCCATTTTTTATGTCCCATTTTTCAGGTAAAATCTCAAACAAGCTTCACATTATTTGTTTTAACCCGACTAACCTTTGCTCTTCATCCCTAGTTTTGCAATAAGTAATCACATAAATATGATTTTCTAATGTGAACGACCTCACTACTGAAGTTCATCTATGCTTTCACCATTGTCTAATCAACACGTAATTTCAATCATGGAAACCCGCCTTAATATTTATTTAATAATATTGTGAAAGAGGGAATGTGAAAACAGAAAAATTAGGCTGAGTAGGGTATAAAGGTTTAATTTAGACAGTGTAATTGGCACATAAAAGGAGAGCAACCTGTTATGCCATCGCTTGGGTGATGCCTGTCTTGATGCAGACAAAGAGGGACCATCTTAACATGTCTTCTTCTCCCTTTTTACACTAATTGCCCATACCAGCAAAATTTTAGTATCCACATTTACATTAATTCTGTCTTGGAATGATTGAGTAATAAGATAGTTAATAATAATAATAATAATAATAATAATAATAATAATAATAATAATAATAATAATAATAATAATAATAATCTGATGGTTTCTTCTTATTATCATTTTGTCTTCATCTATCACAATATTATATATTATGATATAGAAAAAATTAAATTAGTTTATTTGTGTTTAGTTTTCTGTTAAGATTTCTATATTATTGGCAAGATTTTCATATATATAGGCATTCAGGCCTAGCCCAAGAATTTTAAAAATTATATGGAACAAGATAAAATCTTGTAGGCTCAGAATTATCTCTCTTTCGAAATTAACATTTTTATACCCAAACACCATCTTCTTTTATCCACTAGCAACACTTGATGTTGTTTTCGTCATAGGAAAAATCTAGCGACAAGCAGGGTTGTTTTTTCCTGAATTTTGAACTTTAGAATTTACACATCAAGCCAAATGCTCATATTTTTAGGATTTATGCCTTTATAGGTCACATTAATCCCATACATCTGAATGCCTTGGCATGGAACTCCTCGGCTGCAATCTAGGTTCACTGCAACATTTGTAGCTGAGGTTCCCCTGATGTTCTTGAACTGAACTTTCGATATCGCCACTTGGGATGGCTGTACACATAATTCCAATGCATATGTTATATAAATCTTAAACTCTAAACCATATATATATATATATATATATATATATATAAAATTACCGATGCCTTATTGGTTCCATAATTTTGATCAATGATGATAGGGTTCTTGACGGCGTCCATAATTGTATCTTGGAAGATAATATCTGTGGCTTTAAGAACCGAAGAGTTGGGCCAGGATTTGATCCTGCAGCCGTTATCAGCACCGACTAATGTGCAGTTAATAAATCTGACCCTCACAACATTTGTCTCATCCTTACATCTGCCAAGACTCCCACCACTGAGAACAAAACAAACCCAAATTGGATATTAGACTAAGTATATATTACATGCATAAATTGATAGAAAAAGAAAGTATATATACCTAAGGCCGTGTCCAGGACCGCATTTAAGTCCAGTGAAGATATTCACTGATATTTGTTTTAAGAAAAGATAACACCTGTAATTTTTTTCTCTATTCTAAATGTTGACAGGAATAAGATTAGACATTCAAGAAAGATTGCTTTAGGTATAACAGAGGTAGTTATAACTGACAATAAATTAAACTTTGTTTTATAGTTAAGTCCAAAAAAAAAACATTAGCAACTGATTATCCTAGGATGCTAATATAATCTTGACTGAATGGTTGTCTATATCAGTTTTCTGTTTTCCTTATGGAATCGTCTCTCATCTTTGTTAAGTGAACATCATTTTTCCTTTTTTCCTAGTAATTATATCACCACAGATGCAAGTTTAGCTTCATATCTGATGTAGCTTCTACATGTCCAATTCTTAACTGTATATGCAATTTTGTTTCCTTTGCAAATTTTGTAAAATGTCTGATTTCTCCTGTAGATACCATTTTATGTAATTTTGAAACAAGCAGGAGAAGAAAAATTAGAAGGTATTGGAATCTATAAATTCAAATTAAAGAATTTCGGTGTCATTTGTTATCAATTGATCTGTTGATGAATTAATTACAATGTTAAGTTCATGTTCTGACTGCATTCAACGTGATTCTTATGTGTGTATACAGGCTTCAGACATCTGAAACATGATTTCACAAGGAGCATATATATATGTTTGCGGTAATGCTAAAGGCATGGCTAAAGATTTTCATCGAACACTCCACACTATCATACAGGAACAGGTGCGCAAAGAAAAAATAAAAAAAAAATTCCTTTTACTTTCGTGTTTTGAGCATAACTTTCTCAAGTTTTTTCCAAAGTGGTACCCTTTGCATGCTCTTAAGCAATTAGTAGGCTAAAATCTGTTCATGACAAGCGAAGTTAGTCCTGGTGCCAGTCGGTACTTGCAAATCATTTAGATTTGGCTAACCAGATGTACTTGGTTTTTGTTTTAGGGGTCTCTTGACAGTTCCAAGGCTGAGAGCATGATGAAGAATCTCTTAACATCAGGGAGGTATATGCATGACGTATGGTGATGAACCGTTTAGGCAAGGCAAGATAATATATATATATATATATATATATATATATATATATATATATATATATATATATATATATATATATATATATATATATATATATATATATATATATATATATATATATATATACTGGAAAACCTTTGTTGGGATGAAGAGAAATGGCTAAATTCAATGCCTGCCTTAGCAAATTTTGAAGAAGCTGTTATAATTGCACTTATTATTCTTTTTGTGCTTCCCATTTAAAGATTTTTTTGTTCATTTAATTTATGTATACGAAGTACAACAGCAACAACAGCAACAATAATAATAATGATGACAGGTAAAATGCACAGAAAATTCTTTGCGATCACCTGCAAAAAATAGACAAAGGACCAGTGGATTTCTGATAAGAGAGCCTCCGATGGTCAAGTCATAATTTCTATATAAGAGAGTAGGGATTTTTAGCAAAAAGGGTAAAGTAACCTTTTCATATCTGTTATTTAGCTATTTATAGGAAGAATTAGCACATTTGTAGGAGATAATGGGAGGAGTTTTCCATTTTCGGCCACTAACCCATTTTCAGCGATTCTCGAGGGGAACGTGGGATAATGGTAACTGTCTGTACATTGTGGTGGAGCTATTTTCAGAACATGTTCTCGACTGAACTGTTGCCCGATTAGCGAGTTCGGATAAGTCTAACCTTTGGTCGGTTTACGGGGGTGTTCAGTGAGCTATATGCCCGGCTAATATCAGACAGTTGAACCGGTCTATTAGTTCAGTTGATATCATAAGTCCCCCCCCCCCAGTTGATGACATTTATGTTGGCGGTTGGTAGATGGACACATTCAATATTGTGAGGTCGTAGCTCGCGGTGACTAGGCCGAGTGAGCTTGTGCCTACTGAGCTCTAGCTTAGAGTTCGGTAGCAAAAGGCCATGTAAAACCGAATCATTTTGGGGTAGGGGGAACCTGCCTTTAACTATACTTGGTCATCTGTAGGTTAGTGAGATGACATCGGCTTTTATGTGGATGCATTTATTGGGAGTCATTATGGCTTTATGTTTTACCGTGTGTAACGGCTGGAGCACTTCGATTACTGTGCACTGTCATTAATGAGCTATCCCATGCTCGGATCTGCTGCCACATGTGTGGTCTGGATCCATCTTAGTTTTTCTATATAAACTTTCTCCTAATCTCCATTTCATTTTTGCCCTTCGTTCTCCTGGTTCTCCTTCTGTTCCTTCTTTCTTCTGTATCAATTGTCCTTAAAATTGTTGTTTGGAGCTTCAAAGTTCTTGTTCTTCGCCCCACTTTCTTTTGCAACTGCTTCCTTCAACAGGTTTGTCAATCTCTCCTTTATTTGTGCCTTATTTCTTTTTCGTTTTTAGTTTCTTTCAATTGTTATGAGTTTGGGATCAGCTTCAAGCGAGGGAGTTAGAGTTAGTGGAGATGCTCCCACTGGTAGTGTCTTGGGCATGAGTAGGGGTTCCACTTCGGGTGAGGGAGTTCAGCCCTTCGATTTAGGCCAAACTGCTACCTCCTCCAAAAAGAAGGCTTCACGCCGACTGTCGGGAGTAGGGAGTATAAGTTTAGCAGTTAAGGAGGAAGAGCTCGGTTTGCTCCTAGCCCAACTGACCTCTGAGCCGGACTAGTTCGCCAGCAAACCCAGCACCTCACAATGGGCGAACACGGAGTTCGTTAACAAAAGAAAGACCACCATTTACGAGGTGCAACTGGAGGCCGGCGTCCGCTTGCTCTTGATGAGCTTCGAGGTGAGCGTGCTGAGGTACTTCAATATGGCTATAGGATAGCTCCACCCCAATGCTTGGCGGAGCCTTACTGTTCTTCAAATTTGGGCCATGGAACAGGGCATAGAATTGACTTTAAACCTGTTCCAAGCAACCCATGTGGTCGATCTTCGAGCTAGTATAGAAGACCATAATTACATACAAGCTCGGTCTGGTTATGGGGTATCAACTGGAAATTTAGAGTCTTTAAAGAAGTTGAAGGGTCGGTTCTTTTTGGTGGAGAGAGTTCGAGCTGACTTTCAAGTACGAACAACTTAGGGGAGGTATACAAATCGTAATGATGAAAACTTGTGGCTTTTTGATGAAGAGGAGCTAATCTTAGCTCGCTGGAGGGAACTGGCTCGGGACAAGTGGGACTTAAGGAATCTATTAGATCCTTACAGTTCGGAACCGATTCCTCGTCGAAGAAAAGGTAACGCACAATATTTTCTTATTCAATGATACTAATGTAATGTTTTAATTTGTTTTCTCTTTGCAGCTATGAGGAGAATGAACCGAGCTGTCGAGATCATGAGGGCAAAGAGAAAAAAGCTCGTCGAAGCTTCTCCGAGCATGCCTCCCGTCGTTGAGGAAGTGGTGGCTACTCCTCCTCCCAAGGCTTAGCCAGTGACAACAGCTGCTGAGGTTTCTGGGACTCCGGTTGTTAAGGCCGAGCTTGCTGCATCATCTAAGCCCTAAGGCTAGATCGAGAGGGAGCCAAAAGAACTTCTCTCTCCACTCAATGAAATTTGCGAGTTCTGGGAAGCTAAAGGGGATAAGTATTCCTCCAATGACCCGGACTTCTACACCTTTGTGCATATTGATTCTTGCGTACCTAAGGAGGTCGGTCCCCTTACTTTTCTAAGTGTCTAACTCTTGGCTGAGCGCTTGAAGAGGCATTAGGTTGAAGTAAGTAGTTCGAACTTATTGATCATTTTCGTCTATCGACTATTGCCTGATATTTTTCGTGTTTTGTAGGGATCCTAACTGATCGGTGCCACTATTGCGCAGATGAATGATCTCATCTCGAAGCGTTGACAGGCTAATTCCAACTTCGATGCTCTATGATCGAAGATGGGTGAGACCGAGGAAAAAGCTCGCCAGGCTCAAGAGCAAGCTGAGGAGGCTGCAAAGAAAGTAACTAAGCTGGAGGCCACTCTAAATTGGGAGAAAGAGTCCAACTCTGCTCTCCAAGCTGAGATCGAGCAGTTCAAATACAAAGAGGCTGAGTGGGAGAAGAAGGAGGTGGCTTGGGAAGATAAGGAAGCTGAGGTGTTAGCGGAGAAGTGTATGGCATTTAGCGCTAAAATATCAGCTATTGTAAGGGGGAAATACCTTGAGCTAGATCTGTCTTTTTTGGATGATGTTTATCTAGATGACTAGATTTTTGTAACCAAGTACTAAAATCAATAAAAATTCAAACTTATGTTTTTAATTTAATCTAAGATTTTTATTTTTGTTCAAGATATCTTTCCAAGATCATATGTGATAACTCCAATTTTATTGTTTAATTTCAATATATTTTTGTTTGTATCTATGTTTTATTTTGCATGATTTTTAGTGTTTTGTGTAATAACTTTCTCTTTTTATGCCAAATGAAATTATATTGATATTTACAATGTTTTGGTGTGTTTAATGGGATAAATTTGACTCTTGTGCAGAAAAATAGGCAAGAGCATGGCTGAGAAAAAATGGTCCCAGCTATGCCCATTGAAGAATCCCCAATCCGCACCATTTGATTTTTTTCAATAATTTATAGATATCATAATCCAATCTTCACCGTTGATAATGTAGATCAAGATGTTGCAAAGCTATGGTTAAAATTTCAGCTCGATCCAACGGTGAAATATATAGAAATTGATAAATTAATGGAACTGGTTTTTCTTCTCTCAGGGGTCGCAGCCGAGACATTTTGTCCCCGCCGTGGTCAATGCAAAATTCGAGTTGTTTTAGTCCAGAAGGTGGCCACGGCTGAGACAAAAATGTCCCAGCCGTGCCTAACTTGACTGGCCATGGCCGGAACACTTTTTTCTTAGCCGTGGCCATCTGCAGATCTATAAAAACTGCATTTTTTTGGCAGAAAACGAGGAGGGACGATGGGGGAGAGCCGCCACACTTAGATTTAGGGCTTTTTTCTCCATTTTTCTTATGTTTTCCCTTCATTTTATGTTGTAGGTTAGATTTAATTCAATGTAAACCTTAAATTAGATTTATTTTCCAATGTATGTTAGGGTTAGATTAAATTTTCCGCATTTCCTTTAAGTTGTGTTCTTCATTTTGCTTGGAGCTTTGAAGGAGGAGACTTGGATTCAGATTGGAGCTTCACAAGCTACAAATGGCTTCATAGGTTTCCTCTTTCCTCTCTATTTTTACTTTATTTATGTTTAATTTGTAGTTTTGTTGCTTGGGGATCTTTGAATCCCCTACCCACAATGTGGATCTTGAACTAAATTTGATTTTTACATCAATAATTGGTCTATTTTACTGTTACTTATTTGTATCTCATGGTTTTTTGATCTATTAAGTTATTTTCCATGCATGAATGAATGGATTTTATCATATATCTTGGATGGGTATTGAGCCTAGTGGATTGGATTCTATGAATGATTTTGCTCAGTTTTTCTTTCGTGAATGATGTATTATTTTAGATGGCTTCAGAATGGGATTCTAAATGTGCAGTAATTGTGATTTTAGGACTAGAGTGCGGAGTGAAATGGATGAGATTTGGATTGTTTGGCTCTGGAATGGGAAGGCAAACCAAACTTAGGATGTTATACCCGTGCATAGGCTAGTTGTTGGGCTGGCTCCAGAATGGTAAGTTTAGCAACTAGAATAGCTGGCTCTAGAATGGGATGCTTGGGTTAAGAGGGTTATCTCGAATTCGTTCATGTATGCTTTTAGGTAAAATTAATTCACATTAGGTATGGGGTGGATGAGTGAACCCGAACAATGTTTTAATTATTGTTTTAATCTCTATTTTAATTAGCTTTATCTTCTTTATTTATTTATTTTGTTAATTAGATTTAGGACGCTCTCTCAATCAAAAACTTGGGAATTTATCTCAGATTAACTCGCTCAACTCTAGATAGCTAGCTTAAAACAGCCCTTATCCCTTGGGTTCGATATTTACGGGTCCTAACTATACCCCACTTTATTACTTGTTGATCTAGTGCACTTGCTAGGATCGCAACAAGTTTTTGGCACCGTTGTTGGGGATAACGGTGTTGTTTATTTTATATCTTTATTTGAGCTTAGTTTGAGATTTTATTTTATTTTTCTTTGTTTTTTATTTGGTGTTATTCTTTGCAGGAAGATTATGATGAACTTTCAAATGATGCATAGTTCTTTACAAGATGATGAAATGGTTCAGTTGAGAGCACAAATGGAAGAGTTGAGGAGAGAAATGCGGGAAATGCAGTACTCACATCAACCTTTAACATTCTGCTCATTGCCATCTTTTGAAGATCCTGGTTCATAATGGATATCGCAAAAGTCATATGCCTCCAAAGTTCAAGTCTTTATTGAAATACTTGAAATTAAGGATAGGCAATTAAGAGCTGAAAGAGAAGAATGGATGGCCACAATTAATTCTCAAGAGAAAAAGATAAAAAATCAAGAGAATTTTTTAAAGACTCAAGAGCATCTACTGAGAGATCAAGATTTGGGACTTAAAAGCTTGGAATCTAAGTTAGAATTCTTGAGTAATTCTATGGAGAATCGAGGTGATGGTGATAAGGAGAAATTGAGTCTTGCACAACCAGTAGATAATGAAGAAATCAATTATGGGGTGTATGCATTGGAAAAGGGACCAATCATTGTTGAAGACAAGAGCTGTAGCTTACAAAATGAATTCCAATCTCTTGTGAAGGATGTTTCACCAAAAGTGCAAGAATTGTTTAACTCTCAAGTGGAAGCACTAAATTCAATCCACTTAAAGAGTTTATTAAGGCTAGAAGAGCCGGAGGAGTACATGTATGAACAAACTAAGGTGGAGGGGTACTTCATTGAAGACATGGTGTTGCCTACCTTGGTGAATTTCGATAGGTTTCTGCTACTGATGGGGGAAAACGAGGAGCAGAGTCCGGAGAGACCAACATTTGGGTCACAAACTCGGCCGCCTGATAGTAACACGAGTCAAGCTGGGACTCATTAAACTAGAACTATTTCTCTCTCTACTTTTTAATTAGTTTGTTTATTTTGCTTGCTTTTATTTTAAGTTTCTAGTTTTTGTGTGTGTTTTTGTTTGTTACTGTTATTGCATGCTTTTGCACCTTAGTTAGCTTACCCTTATAGTTGTTCCTATTATGAACAATCTTGAACTTAGAATTAGAAAGCCTTATTTGGATTAGTTGGAATAGCAAGAGAGTGGTTGATTGTTGAATGAATTTTTTCTTTTTCAGTAGGTTTCAATTAGACCAATACCAGTAAGTGTCTTAATAAATGTACACTTTGGCCCTTTTTCTTAAAAAAATAAAAAAATAAAAACCAGTGTATGAAGTTGATTGAGTTGGAATTTTAGAGCGCTAGAACCTTCCTCATCACCCTTCAAAGCAATAAAATGACTCAAAAATGAGATTAGAAATGACTTAGACAATATTTTTTTAATCGAATTTTGAAAAGACCTTTGACCAACCTTTGTTTTATAATATCCCTTGCAAGCCTTGTTGAGCCTATTTAAGCATGCTAAATGCGTGTTTATTTTATATTTGTTGCTTATACCTGCATTTTGATCCCTTAAGCCTAAAAAGCCTTTATCTTATCCTTTTTGAACTGGCCATTCTAGAAGTGGGTGAGATAAGTTTTTATTGGGAAGTGCTAGTAAGTAAAGGGTTGTTCTTCAAATGTTAGATTCTAATATCGGGGATACATTGCCAATATCAAGTGAGATTGAAAAATTTCATAATGTAGTTCCTCTTTAAGAAGAATTTTTGTGAGTCCCTACTTATCAATTGTAAAATCGATTGTTTTATCTATTAGAAAAAAGGAAAAAAAAGAAAAAAATAAGAAGAATAAAGCTAGCAATCTTGGTTTCATCTAAGTGTGGGGTACTCTTTGTATGGAGGAGAAGGATTCTAATCTCTTTAAACGTCAATTGAGCTAAAATCTTGGTAAAATATTTAGAGAGGATTCTTCTTCTTCCTTATGCTATTTCCTTGAGAAATGTTCTACATTTTTTGATACCTAAAGCTTGGCAATAATTATGAGTGAGTAAAGGTAGAGTTGAAGTCTTATTTTTAGAAGAAAAAGGGTGAGTTGAGATAGAAATGGCAGTTCAAACTTGTGTATCTTAATCTTTTTCTTGATAGCCATACCTTAGCCACATTATAACCTTTTAAGTCCTAAGGATCTTTTCTTATTGAGAGTTATGTGTGGAGATGACCTTTGGGTTTCGGTGCTAAAGGAGATGCATATGGCGTCTCTTGAGTTTCAATAGCGAAACCACATGTGCAATCTTTTGTACATAAATTCCTTTCTCAATTATTGGATTGCATTGGAAATTTTCGGTTTTAAAAGTTATTTTAATTTTTTTTGGTCGAGTAAACACATACAAAGAGATTTGCTAGTATGATCTAGTTGAGTCTTTTTGATTTAAGACTTCGTTTAGTGACTTCTGCTAAAGTCTTGTTCTACTTTTTCTAAATTTTTGTTTTCTTTCTTTGAGTTTGAGTATATAGAAATGTGGTTTGTTCATTTGCTTGAGGGCGAGCAAAAGCTAAGTGTGGGGTATTTGATAACTCCAATTTTATTGTTTAATTTAAATATATTTTGTTTGTATTTATGTTTTATTTTGCATGATTTTTAGTGTTTTGTGTAATAACATTCTCTTTTTATGCCAAATAAAATTATATTGATATTTACAATGTTTTGGTGTATTTAATGGGATAAATTTGACTCTTGTGCAGAAAAATAGGTAAGAGCACGGTTGAGACAAAATGGTCCCAGCTGTGCCTATTGAAGAATCCCCAATCCGCACCATTTCATTTTTTTGCAATGATTTACAGACATCATAATACAATCTTTACCGTTGAAAATGTAGACCAAGATGTTATAAAGCTATGGTTAAAATTTCAACTCGATCCAACGGTGAAATATTTAGAAACTGATAAATTAATGGGACTAGTTTTTCTTCTCTCAGGGGCCGCGACCGGGACATTTTGTCCCGGCCATGACCAATGCAGAATTCGAGCTATTTTAGTCCAAAAGGTAGCCACGGCTGAGACAAAAATGTCCCAGTCGTGCCTAACCTGACTGGCCACGGTTGGGAGACTTTGGTCTCAGCCGTGGCCATCTATAGATCTATAAAAACTGCATTTTCTTTGGTAGAAAATGAGGAGGGATGATGGGGGAGAGCCACCACACTTAGATTTAGGGCTTTTTCCTCCATTTTTCTTATGTTTTCCCTTCATTTTATGTTGTAGGTTAGATTTAATTCAATGTAAACCTTAAATTAGATTTATTTTCCAATGTAAGTTAGGGTTAGATTAAATTTTCTGCATTTCCTTTAAGTTGTGCTCTTCATTTTACTTGGAGCTTTGAAGGAGGAGACTTGGATTCAGATTGGAGCTTCACAAGCTACAAATGGCTTCATGGGTTTGTTCTTTCCTCTCTCTTTTTACTTTATTTATGTTTAATTTGTAGTTTTGTTGCTTGGGGATCTTTGAATCCCCTACCCACAATGCGGATCTTGAACTAAATTTGATTTTTATATGAATAATTGGTCTATTTTACTGTTACTTATTTGTATCTCATGGTTTTTCGATCTATTAAGTTATTTTCCATGCATGAATGAATGGTTTTTATCATATATCTTGGATGGGTATTGAGCCTAGTGGATTGGATTTTATGAATGATTTTGCTCAGTTTTTCTTTCGTGAATGCTGTATTATTTTAGATGGCTCCGGAATGGGATTCTAAATGTACAGTAATTGTGATTTTAGGACTAGAGTGTGGAGTGAAATGGATGAGATTTGGGTTGTTTGGCTCCGGAATGGGAAGGCAAACCAAACTTAGGATGTTAGACCTATGCATAGGCTAGTTATTGGGCTGGCTTCGGAATGGGAAGTTTAGCAACTAGAATAGCTGGCTCTGGAATGGGATGCTTGGGTTAAAAGGGTTATCCCGAATTCATTCATGTATGCTTTTAGGTAAAATTAATTCACATTGGGTATGGGGTGGATGAGTGAACCCAAGCAATGTTTTAACTATTATTTTAATCTCTAGTTTAGTTAGCTTTATCTTGTTTATTTATTTATTTTGTTAATTAGATTTAGGACGCTCTCTCAATCAAAAACTTGGGAATTTATCTCAGATTAACTTGCTCAACTCTAGATATTTAGCTTAAAACAGCCCTTATCCCTTGGGTTCGATATTTGCGGGTCCTAACTATACCCCACTTTATTACTTGTCGATCTAGTGCACTTGCTAGGATCGCAACAATATGAACAAACATTACCCCTGTGTGTGGAGAGGTGAGTGTTTAAAAGCTTAAGCGAACAACTTATGATTTTCGAACCCAATTTAATATATTGAGAAGAAAAACATCCCAGAAAAGGAGAATGTAGATAATGAGGACGCTGTAGTGCATACCTTGCATATGATATGCTGATCCCCAGGCTCTGTAAATGTCGAACTTGAGCTCGATGAGAGGCAGTTCGGTCAACATATTTAGAGTAAAGTAAGTGCGTAAGTTAGACCACAAAATTTTTCTACATAGATCAAGAATTATGTAGCGGTGTTTGCCGAACTCTTCTTTGAGCATGAGTTTGTTGAGATTCGAATTGCCTTATTGTGTTGTGAAGTTAATTGGCGATATATGTCGAGCAATCTCCCATAGGCTTGGTTGTCTTACTTAATTTGCAAGTTATACGGTGATTTGCACCGAACTTTCTTGAATGATAGTGTGATCCTGGCGAAGATGCCAAGTACTTAACCATAGGCGTAGTTAGCCATCGAAGTATGCAAGTTTTGCTACGAGATGTGCCAAACTTAACTTAAACGATTGTGCGATTTTGGCATTAATGCTGAGCCCTTATCCATAGGCATCGTTAGCCTTAATTATTAGCAAATTTTACGGCGAGATATGCCGAACTTACTGAAATGATCAGGCGACTTTGGTAATAATGCCGAGCCCTTAGATAGAGGCGTCGTTAGCCTTAATTATTAGCAAGTTTTGCGGCAAGATATGCCGAACTTAACTTAAACGATCGGGCGATTTTGGCATTAATGTCGAGCCCTCGTAAAGACATATCCTAATATAAATTTGCTAAGAGCTTTGTAAAGAATACATCATTCATTATACTTCTGTCCAGCAGGCAAAAATATTTGCAGGACTTGCATTTATGCTAGATTATCATGGCGATAACTTTGTAATAAAAAATAGAGAAACAACGATAATGACGAACAAAAATTAAAAATGATAAAATTAGAATCAGTACAAGGTTTGGCATGAAGAATGTAGAGCTATTGATAGTATGTCTTGAGGTTGAGTCTATTCCAGGAGTGTGGGAGCCGCTTTCCTGCGACATCTTCTAGCCTGTATGCTCCGTTCTAGTTTACTTCTCGGATTATGTACGGTCCTTCCTAGTTGGGATCTAGTTTTCCAATGCTTGCTGCAGTTTGAGTAGATACCACCTTTTTTAGTACCAACCGTCCGATCCTAAAAGACTTCGACTTGATCCTATGGTCGTGGTAAGCCGCCATGTATTGTTTGTATGCTGCAGACCGTATCTGGGCGAGCTCCATACTTTCTTCGAGCCGATCTAAGTTATATAAGAGACCAGCGTTGCTCTTTGCATCAGGGGAAGATGTTTGGATGCCTCATACTCCTATCTCACAAGGGATAACTTCTTCAGTTTCATATGTAAGTGCAAAGGGTGTTCACCCTGTTGCTGCATGAGGTGATGTCCGATATACCCATAGCACGTTGTTAAGTTCTTCGGTCCATAAGCCCTTGGCATCCTCAAGCTGCTTCTTGAGTCCGGATAGGATAGTTCTGTTTGTAACTTCGGTCATTCCGTTGGATTACGGATGGTAGACCGAAGTGAAGTTCAACTGGATCTTCAGTTCTGAGCAGAAGTTCTTGAAAACCTGACAATCAAACTATTTGCCATTGTCAGTTATAAATGAGTGCGAGATACCAAACCTTGTGATGATGTTTTTATTAAAGAACTCGATGACATTCGCCGGTGTGATGGTTGCAAGTGGCTCGGGTTCCACCCACTTGGTGAAGTGGTCTACCACTACTAACAAAAATCATCGCTGCCCCTTCGCTCGAGGGAAGGACCCAATATGTCAATCCCCCACTGGGCAAAAGGCCATGGGCTGTGGATCGGCTTCTGCCTTGCCGAGCTCTAGTGCAAAATGTTGGCAAACCTCTTGCATTTGTCACACTTTTGCACTAGGGCTTTTGCATCAGCCTCTATGGTTGGCCAATAATACCCCTGTAAGAGAGCTTTCTGAGCTATGGCCTGTGCACCTTCATAAACTCCATAGATCCCTTCATGAATCTCTCTGAGGATATAATCCCCTTCATCACTGTTTACACATAAAGTCCATCGGTGGGAGAAAGATCGCCCATAAAGCTTGCCATCCATTACTGTGTATAAGCTCGATTTCTGAACTACTTTTTGAGCTTGGGCCTATTCATCTAGCAGGGTTCCTGACATCAGGTATTGGTAAATAGGTAAATGCCAACCCTCTATCGGCTCCTATACTTGAATTTGAAAAGTTTCATAAGTTGGATGCAAAATGGTTATGAAAGTGATGTCTGTATCATCATCCGCACTGTTCAAACAAGCTCTCTTAGCAAGAGTATCTACCTCCATATTTTTTGCCTGACGTATCTGAGTGATCAACCAAGTTCCCCTTTTCTCCTCCAACCTAGCTAGCAAGGCAGAAGTCAGTTTTTTGTAGCGGATAATGGAATGATCTTTGGCTTTGAAGTTCCCTTTCAGTTGACTAACCACTAGTTGGGAATATGAGAATATCTCTAAGATGTCCGGCTTCACTTCTATCGCCAACTGCAGCCCGTAGCATAGGGCTTCATACTTTGCTGCATTATTGGAGGCTGGAAGGGTCAGGTGTGCCATGGCTTGGATTCGAACTATCATCGAGCTTATCAGAAATACTCTGTCTCCCGCTCCATCCGAACTTGAGGCTCCATCAACATACAAGTTCTATGATACTTTTACCGGCTCGAGAGCTAGTTCATGTAGCTCGACAACAAAGTTTGCCAGTATTTGTGCCTTAATGGATGTTCGTGGCTTATACCGAACATCAAATTCCCCTAGGCGAGCGGCCCATTTTATCAATCGGCCCAAGCATTCAGGCCTCTGTAGTACCTTCCTTAAGTTTGAGTTTGTACGCAACGCTATCGTGTGCACCTGAAAGTACGGACAAAGCTTAATTGTTGTGATGATAAGTGCAAGGGCCAGCTGCTCTAAGACTGGATAATTGAGTTCGGCACCCCGAAGTACTTTGCTCGTGTAGTAAATAGGAAACTATTAGCCCTCCTCTTCTCTGACCAGTATCGATCCAACTGCACCAGCTGAGATAGATAAATAGATGTACAAAACCTCAACAGCTAGTGGCCTGCTGAGTAGTGGTAGGGTTAAGAGAAACTGCTTCAAGGCTTGGAATGCTTGCTGGCATTCTTCTATCTATGTAAAGTTCTTGAGGTTCCTGATTGCTCGGTAGAAGGGAAGGCATTGTTTGGCCAAGCAAGATATAAACCTGCCCAAAGCTGTAATCCTTCCATTCAATCTCTGAACTTCTAGGACTATTTTAGGCTGATCCATGGTCATAATTGCCTTGATTTTTTTTGGATTTGCCTCAATCCCCTGCTTAGATATCATAAAGCCAATAAATTTTTCGGACTGCACCCCAAAGGCACATTTTTCTAGGTTCAACTTCAAGCCTGAATCCCGAAGTCTTTAGAAGGTCTCCTTTAGCTCGGTGCACATGTCTGTCGAGGCTCGGCTCTTGACGATCATGTCGTCCACATAGATCTCCATATTTCTCCCCAACTGCTCGGTGAACAGCTGATTCATTAGCCTTTGGTAACTGGCCCCTGCGTTCTTCAATACAAAGGGCATGGCCCGATAATAGTAAGTTCCTCTATTAGTGATGAATGCTATTTTTTCTTCATCTACTGGGGCCATCATAATCTGATGGTAGCCCGTTGAGGCATCAAGGAAGGCATACTCTTCAAATCCTATTGTTGAATCCATCAGTGTGTCGATGTTCGACAGCGGATAGCAGTCCTTCGGGCGTGCTTTATTTAGATCAATGAAATCAACACACATTCTCCATCTGCCATTGCTCTTTCGGACAAGTACAATGTTGGCTAGCCAGTCTGGATAGAACATCTTCCTGATGAAATCGCTTTCCAGCAAAGTCGCGGTTTCCTGCTCGATGGCCAATTGTCTCTCCGAGGCATGGTTTCTCTTCTTCTGTTTTACTGGCTTACATTCTGGGTGAACATTCAACAAGTGAACTATTAAGTTCTTCTTGACCCCCTAGATGTTGATGTTCGCCAAGCAAAAACATCGACGAACTCACGAACCATTAAGAGTAGGGCTTCTTTCTCCGCTCCAGCCTTTCCAGCCGATATCTAAACATTCTTCCCCGACTTTAGCTTGACTACTTATAACAGTTTTGCTGGTTTTGCCCTTCATTTCTCTTGCTTTGGTACATCTATTGTGTCCAAAGGCAGGCCCTGATTGGCTCATCTGAGCATGGTCAGGTACGTCTCTCGGACAGTCTTCTGATTTCCTTTTAAAATGGCCACTCCATCATCTGTGGGGATTTTGAGCACAAGTGTTTCCATCGAGACACATGCATCTAGCTCAGATAGTAGAGGTCTTCCAAATATCACATTGTAAAATAGTGGAATATCGACCAACATGAAATTTGCTCAGCAAGTACACATCACCGAATCATCTTCGAGCTGTACAGATAGAGTTGCTAGACCTTCTACCCGTACAGGCCTTTCGGACAAACCAATGAGAGGGACATTGACTTCCTCAAGACTATAGTTTGACATCCCCAATGCTCTGTATGCTTGGGACATTATGATATTAACCGCACTCCCAGTGTCAACCAATATTCGATGGACCAAGAAGTCTTGAATGATTGCTTCAACAACTAAAGCATCTGTGTGTGGATGCTGAACATGTGCCCTATCCGCTGTTGAAAACTGAATCGTACTTAGGGTTGAGCTCGTCTCCTGTCCAACGGATATGACCTCCTTGCCCTTCCTTTTTCGGGAATGATCCCGCTGCTCGTCCCCGACAATTACATGTATGACCCCTGCAGGTGCCCGCCTGCCACCATTGGCTCTGTTCCTACTCGATTGGGGAGACGGTGAACTCTACCTATTTCCCCTTTCATATGGCTTGGCGAACCAAGCTAGGGTACCGTTTCGAAATAGGTGCTCGATCTCCCGCTTGAGTTACCTGCAATCCTCGATCTCATGGCCCTTGTCTCTGTGAAAAACATAGTAAAGGCCCTGATCCCTGTTGGAGTTTTCCCTTATGGGTCTCGACCAGTTAACTTGACCATTTTGTTTTAGCCAATCCAATATCTGTTCATAAGAGGCAGTTAGGGGCATGAATCTTTCATCTATTCGATTATCCGAGTAAGGAGTAGTAATTGCATAGGATCGGTTATGCCAGTTACCCCCCCAAAATTTATTCGGGTTTGTTTTACTGGGATTTCCCCCATCTTGAGCCGCTCTTACACTTTCACCTCCTTCCTTCTCAGATGTCCATGCTCTATGGGAGGCATGGCGAAGATGCCGAGCCTTATCCATGCGGATGTACTTATGTGCTCTTGACATGAGCTCGATAAAGTCATTTGGGGTTTCTTGGTCAAGGAGTCGCTAAAATCTAGACACCTTGTGTTTCGAATAAGGACATTGATGGCCACCTCTAGGTTCAGATTCTGTATATCCATGGCCACATCATTAAACTTCTCCACATAGGCCCGTAGTGATTCGCCTTTTTCTTGTTGCACCAGGTTCAAGTCGGCGGGCACCTTGTTCGGGCAGATGGCGACGACAAAATTTGTGACAAATATGTCACTAAACTACTCAAAATTCTCAATACAGTGCGATGGCAGGTTTCAAAACCAGATCAGGGCCGAGTCTGCCAAGGTCTGGGGGAAAATCTTGCACAAAGCGAAGTCGTCAGCTGTGAGCACTAGCATAGTATACTAAAACTGGTCGATATGAGCTTGGGGGTCGGTGTTGCCACTGTAGGTTTTAAGGTGAGGAAGTCAAATGTTAGAAAATGGGGCAGCCAAGATTTCTCGAGAGAGGGGAGATCGAAAACTGCCTTGGTATTACAATGTTGTCCAGTTTTGTTGCCTTTGGATTCTATCATCCAAGAGGCTATTAAGTTGTTTGGTAGTTAGGATAATGGTGGATTTTGGATTTTGGGGTAGGGCTAGTGAGTAGGGTTCCAGAGCAGGAGGCTGTGAAGCCCGAGATATGTTGGTGTTTTGTTGGGATAGAGGTTGGGGCTGAGCTTGGGCAATGATGGCTGATCGTGCGGTAATGAGGGAATGTGCTGTCTGAGGGGTAATGGTGGGAGTGATGTTTGGGATTACCATGGTTGGGGAAGCAGACGTGGTATCGTTGAGTTAAGGGAGAAACTGTTGTGTTCCAAGCGGGGTGGGGTTGGATTTTGGGTTTTCTTATTGGGAAGTGTTTAGGTTGAGGTCTAGAAAAAGGTCCATGTTCCATGCTCACTACACCAAATGATGACAGGTAAAATGTACAGCAAGTTCCTTGCGATCACCTACAAAAAATAGACAAAGGACCGGTGGGTTTCCGACAAGGGAGCCTCTGACGGTCAAGTCAGAATTTTTGTATATGAGAGTAGGGATTTTTAGCAAAAAGGATAAAGTAACCTTTTCATACCTGTTATTTAGCTTTTTATAGGAAGAATTAGCATGTTTGTAGAAGATAATGAGAGGCGTTTCTCATTATTTTCAGCCACTAACCCATTTTCGACGATTCTCGAGGGAAACGTGGGATAATGGTAACTGTATGTACATCATGGTGAAGCTATTTTCGGAACATGTTCTCGACCGAACTGTTGCCCAGTTAGCGAGTCTGGATAATTCTAACATTTGGTCGATTTACGGGGGTCTTCAGTGAGCTATATGCTCGGCTAATATGGGACAGTTAAATCGGTCTATTAGTTCGGTTGATATTGTGTACCGGATGAAAATTAAAAAATTTGGCAAAAGAAAAATTAAATTATGCAATATTTTAGCGACAGATTTGCGACAACAAACTGTCATTACTGTGTAAATATTAAAATTTAACAAATAATTAGCGACAAGATTAGTGACTAATCTTTTGTTGCTAAATTTGACAGTAAATTAATAATTAGTGACGAAATTTGTGACGTAAAATGTAGTTGCTAAAAATTATTATCATAAAATCGGCCACTAATTATGAAAATAATTTAGCGACATCACAAGCTAATTAGCAACGAAATTTTCCGTCATTAAATTAGCAACTGATTTGGAATTCTGTCGCTAATATATTAGTGACTGTTCATCATGCCATCGCTAAATTATATTAGCGACGGAATTTTGGCAATTAGCGATGGAAAATGCTGTTGCTAATTACCAGTCTTTTTGTAGTGTCAGAGATAAAATCCTCTTCAAGTGCAACACCCTTATCCTTTCTTTGCTCAATGGGCACAGCTGTGGATGTAAGACCTCTAAACTTAATGGCTAAAGGGGGTGTCACAATAGCAGCTATGGTAGGGGTGCCCCTAACAGTGATTGATTCTTCGTGTGCAAAGGGGAGTGCTAAAAACCATTGTGCAGCAGGCTGTACTAAAGTGGACATCATCTCAGTCATCATGGCCGTTATCCTCTTTTCAAATTCATCCAATCTCCTATCCAATTTTATGCTATTAAGGGCTCCTAGTTGTGATAGATCTTCCATGGCTCTAGCTTTTAGAGCTAACTCAAAGATTTCAAGTGAACTCAGATATATCCCTAATTTTGACTCAACTTTCGACTGTCTTGAATGAAGCTCTCTAACAAGGTGGTTGTCGAGATCCTTAAATCGCCTAGTTATGTGATTTAGAATGGCTAAAAAGGCTCAAAAGGTTAGAATGTTGCATGATATGTGGACATACTAGGCATACATATGATACATGGCTCACTTATGATGCTTGAATATAATTACATTATGATACATGGCACACAAACAAGATATACATATTTTTATGGAAAAAAGATTAATATACATGTTTTACATTATTATATTGATTATCATTATTTGTTTGCATACAAAATGAAATGTATACTCATGCATAATTATGCACACAGAATCTGCACATTTTAGTTTTTATTTACATATTAAGCCACGATTTATGTAAGAAAAAATTATACACACGAGATGAGATGTATATACATCAAAAAACTATAAATTCAAAACATGCACATTTTGTTAGCGATTATTATTAATTTATAGTTAATTAAAATACATATATATATACACATCATGAACTACCACATGCAAGAGAAAGGAAATAAATGCTTCCAACCTTATTGCTCTCACATAGGAGGTCATGTGGTTTCTTTTCTAATCGGAATTAGCTTTTGAGTTAATAGGAAACCCGATGAAAGTGCATCATGCACAGTGGAAAATCAGCAACATAACCTCTATTTATTTAAAGTGCATGCAAATGGATTTTGGCGATTGTGTATTTAAACAATCCAAATAAACTGAAATGTACCCACTAGGGCATAAAAACCTTTGATTAGCAAACATCTAAATTTATTGAAATTTATTCAATACAAAAAAGCCCACATCATAAGCAAGGTATTATGGCGCATGCCCTATAGTGAAAGTATTTATCCCATTACATGGGCTTTAGTCCGGTGATACAATTTTAGGGTTACCCTTTAGGTCACCATTTGATATACCAAAAGGTACGAGATTTGGGTTGGTGGTCCTCCCTAACATTTCCCTACATTAAGTGAACGTATAGGGTTATGTTTTGGGAATGTATTAGGGCTAAAAGAGGGACACCTAACTTAATTCTAAGGCTCTAGCATGAATGCAATGCAATTTTTAAAAAGAGTAAATATTTTAATCTCCAAACTCATTTATATTAAATTAACCAAAGATACTTTCAAAGTAAAATCTCGTAATCCCCAGGGGAGTCACCATTGTGATGCGTATCGAACCCTGTAGGCACTCGGTTTATTCTCGAAAGCTTATTTTTAGGACTTAAGATTGGATAAAGGTTTATTTAACTCATAAAGGTCGATCGCTTCACAATGGATAGGGATTCAACCTAATTCGTGATGCCTCAAGCCTCAAAAAGGTATGAGATAGTGGCTTGGTGTATCCCCATTCATTGTTGGTGATCAACCTACGAGGGCTTCTGCTAGGCACCACAAGGCAGGTACCATATAGTTACCACCCAATAAAATACTAAAAAATGAGTTCTAGCGTCGTGAAGCCAAAACTATAGATAGTTCAAACTTCACTCTTATTTATACCTTTGGTTAATGTTATATAAACAAGTTTTAATGATTAATTTACTTTATCTCTTTTCTCACACAAGTTATTATGCTAGAACTAAAAATGCACTCAAGTACATTAGAAAGCAGTAAAGCTTGCATAGAAAGCATTAAAGAATAAAAAGAATAAATGTAAAGATAAAATTATACACAAATTAGGGAATTAATTGAGTTTATTTGAATAAGGATGTTGGTCGTCACATGGATATTTACAAAAAGGAAAGCATTTTAGGTGTATTTTTGAGTAAAAAGAATGGTATAATTGTTCCCTTGTAGCTTTGGAAAAATAATTGTGTTAGTTAATTTTAAATTGAAAATCATTTATAATTATAAAAAAAATTCTTAATTTACATTTTATTTTATGGGTGAAAATAAGGACATTGATCCCTTTGTTGTAGAAAAATCCTACTCAAACTTGTATAAATCATTTTGTGAGTTTTAGGTTAGCGCTCAAATGAAAACATTTAGTTACAATAAATAAAGAAATAAAAAAATAATAATACAAGAAAAACATGTATAAATTGGGCTATTAATTAATTTGAAAAATTTGGTTTTCTCATGCAATATTTATGAAATTTTTTTGTGTGATTTTTGGAATAAAATACGACAATGGTCCATTTTATGAGAAAAATTCAATTAATTAAGTAGAAATATTTTCACATTATTTTTAGTTAAAGCATGTAAAAGCTATTTATTTACTAGTTATTATAGGCAATTACATAAAAAGCATGAAAAGAATATTACTGGCCCAAATAATAAATAAACAAGAAAATAAATTCTAAACTACCTTGTTTTGCCATATTCTCCTGCCCAACCCAAGAGAAAAATTATACATATAAAAAATATGAAAAGAAAACATAATTAGTCAATATATTAATAAAAGTAAAATGATAATATTAAATAATAAAAGTTAATAATATTATCATTAGACAATAAAAACATTAATAATTATACTCATAATAATAACATAACACAAATTAATAAAAAAAACATAATAATAATAATAATAATAATAATAATCATACATAATAATAATCATAATTAATAATTACGATAATATTGATAATAATAACAACAACATCAACAACAATAAAAATAATACCAACAATAATAACGACAACAACTAATAACATTATAAAAATATTAATAAAATTAACAAGGTATTTCTATTAAGACTAATGCAAAAATAACAGTAACTATGGTAATATTAACATTAATACCAATTAATTATAATTAAACTAGCAAAAATACAATTAAACATTAAATTGACAATAATACATTTCAAAATACATAATAAACATGTTAATAGTAATATATTAAACAAACAATTTACAAATTAACAAATAAACAATTAATTTGTAAATAATGAAATTAAACATTAATTAACAAATTAACATAATGAACAATTAATTTATTAACCAATATAATAAATTAATTGATAAAATTAATTAATAAATTATCAGTTAATTAACAAAATATTAACAAAAATTAAACTAATAAAAGAAATTAATAAAATTAGAATAGATCTACAAAATTATCTAATCAATAAATTAAAAAGGTTATTTACATAATTAATTAAACTAAATATTAGGTTTTTTTTTTGTTTTAGGGACTCAAGAATATTACCTTTAGTGTCGATTTCGTCATAGGATGAGCATTTAGTGCTTAATGGATTTTTCCCGATTTTTGGTATTTTTTGGAATTTTTTGAAGTTAAAAAATTTGATTTTCCATTGAAGAAGAGAAAGAAAAGCAAGAAGAAGAAGAAGAGGAAGAAGAGGAAGAAGAAGAAGAAGAAGAAGAAGAAGAAGAAGAAGTGTAGAAGATGATGATTAAGTTAATGAACAGAGAAAAATGGGATTAGTCTACTTAGGTGGTTACAAAACCCACCCTAAATATCCCAAATGGGATAAGTTTTAAGGGGGTTTTTTTATCTAGAGTTTTTCCTATTTTTTGGATGAGAACTGCACCTTGGAAGTGAGTCACTCATGGTCTTGGTTAGTGAGTCACTTTAATACCGTTCACTTTGACTCTTGCTCCTTTTTTTTAGCCGACTGATCTCTAATCTGAAATATTTTGCTTCTTTTAGGCCTGAAAACATCATTTATTTGACAAGGTATCTTCTAGAAATTTATTCCCATATGTCCTATATTTCTAATGAATTAAAAATTATTCAATTTGGATTTTTAGATTGGGATTTATGGCCAAAATACTTACAATTGCTCCTAGGAAAGTTTCAAGGACAAAATTGGTGTTCTGACTTTGAAAAATTTATGGGAGCAATGGGTTCAGAATCAGGTCATGCTCTATTCATAAAAATTTTTCCAAAATGAGTCTAGTTTCTATAAAAATTATCTTCATCTCAATATGAACTCTACAAAGGGAGTTGTATGAAAAAAACTATAGACTGGTCTAAGTGCAAGGACAGATTTAGGCTATCTACGTTCGAGCCTAATTTTAATAATCATAAGGGCTAAACTGGGTTTAGATGTCTTCATAAGAGTTGTAGGTCTATGTATTAAGGTTCAAATAGATTTTGAATTATCAAATTATAAGGTTTTTAGACTGGTATAAAGCTAAAAAACTTTAGACTGCTTTAAGTTTTCAAAATCAATTTTCTCGTTTTACATTATTAGTAAAGGAAAAAGAGGGAAAAGACCCCAAAAATAATTTTTAAACATTTAAAACCCATAAGAGAAATCAAAAAGAATTCTAAACACATAAAACTTAGGAAGGAAGCCTAGCACCTCTGCTCCTTGTTTATTTATGAGAAATTATTTCCTTATCAATTAACTCTAATTAGAAGCCACCTTAGGATCCAATGTCTACAATACACCAATAATAGGAACTTAGTTAAAGCAGCCATAAAAATTGAAGAAATTTAGGTTGAGAAAGCCAATTGATTGGTAAGATTCCAGAAAAGAAAGAGATCTTCAGTAGGGACATCCAGTGGGCCTAGTAAGAGACCTAAGGGTTCTGCAGCTTCCCCATAGGCTTTTACAACTACTACAACAGTAAATTAGAGGTTCACAGCCTGAGCTACTCCACTTACAATTTTTGTTGCTAGCACGCCATGAGGCTCTGGTAGATATGGTGTCCCCTTATGTGAGCATTATGGATGCCATAATGACTACTTATACTAGTGACCAACCTTTTGGGGTATAGTGTGGTAGTAAACAAAGTATATATAGACTACCTTATTCAAATACAATAGATTACTTTTCTTGCAAACTTGATTAAGCTCTCTTTTCATGAGTTTAATGTCATCTTGGGAAGAGATTGGCTCCATAAACATCAAGTGACAGTTGATTACGGATTAAAAATAATCACATTAAAAACATCTGAGGGAAGAAAATCACATTTATGTGTGAAAGATCTAATTTTTTATAAAATGTAATCTCATCTACTACAACAAATAAATGTATTAAAAAAGAGTGTGAGCTTATCTAGCTTATGTAATAGAAGTTAAGGAGGAAAAGCCTAAAATCAGTGATGTTCCCACTATTCAAGACTTCCCCGATGTCTTTTCTGTTGACTTACCAGGGTTGCCACCAAAAAGGGAAGTTGAATTCACTATTGATGAAGTGCTTAGTACTACTCTTATCTTTATAGCTCTTTATTGCATGAAACCTATATAATTGAAGGATTTAAAAATTCAATTGCAAGAATTACTCAATAAAGGCTTTATTTGCCCTAGCGTATCACCCTGGGGAGCACCAATGCTGTTTGTGAAAAAGAAGGATGGGTCATTACTGTTATGTATCAATTACAAGTAGTTGAATAAAGTCACTATTAAGAACAAGTATCCTTTACCTAGAATTGATGACTTGTTTGGTCAATTGAAAGGTACAGGTGTATTCTAAAAAATTGATTTGAAATTTGGTTACCACTAGCTTTAGATTATAGAAATAGACATGATAAAGATTGCTTTTCGTAACCGATATGGATATGATGAGTTTTTTATGATGCCGTTTGGCCTCACTAATGAACAAGCAACGTTAATGGATTTGACAAACCGTATCTTCCACCAATGCTTAGATCAGTTCATGGTGGTATTCATTGATGATATAGTGATGTATTCAAAAGCTTCAGAAGAACATGTTCGACACTTGAGAATTATTCTACAGACTTTGAGAGAAAAAAAACTGTACGTAAAGTTCAGTAAGTATGAATTCTAGTTGAATAAAGTTACTTTTTTGGCCATGTCGTATCAGCAGAAGGAATTAAAGTTGATCCAAAAAAGATTCAAGCTATCTTAGAATGGAAACCACCTAAAAATGTAGCTGAAGTTAGAAGTTTTCTAGGATTGGATGGCTACTATAGATGATTTTTTATAGGGTTTTCTATAATAGCTTCTCCACTCACCAAGCTATTATAGAAGAATGCTATGTCTGAGCAGACGGATAAGTGCTAAGAGAGCTTTAAAAAGCTAAAAATATATTGATTGAAACACCTGTGCATACACAACCTACTTCGGGTAAACCTTATGTCATTTATAGTGGCATTTCCAGAAATGGATTGGGATGTGTACTAATACAAGAAGGCAAAGTGGTAGCCTATGCTTCCAGACAACTCAAACCTCATGAAAAAAAACTACCCTACCTATAATTTGGAGTTAGCAGCAATTATATTTGCATTGAAGATTTGGAAGCATTACTTATATGGTGAGAAATGCTACATTTATATAGATCACAAGAGTTTGAAATACTTACCCTTTTAAAAAGAACTCAATTTGAGACAGAGGCATTAGTTGGAGCTTCTTAAAGATTATGATTATTTGATTGACTACCACCCTGGCAAAGCAAATTTTGTAGCTGATGCACTCAGTAGAAAATACCTAGTGGCCTTACAAGCTATGAATGTTAAATTGAATGTAGCTCAAGATGGGACACTTGTAGTTCAAATGTAGCTAAAACCTAATTATTTATAGTAGGTGAAAACTAATTAGAGGTAAGAGATAGGTTAGCCTCTTTCATTTCTCAAATACAAGTAGGGAAAGACAGTGAGTTCTCTTTTGGGCATGGTGATTACTTATACTATAAAGAAAGGATTGTGTACCAGATAATGCAAAATTGAAGGAGAATATCTTAATAGAAGTATATAGTAATAGTTACACCATGCATCCAGGCAGTAATAAAATGTATCAAGATCTAAAAAAAACCTATTGGTGGTCTGGGATGAAGAGAGGATAGTGGACTTTGTGACTAAATGTCTGATATGTTAGCAAGTGAAAGCAGAACACCAGCTTCCTTTTGGACTATTACAACTTATCAACATACCAGAATGGAAGTGGGAACATGTCACCATGGACTTCGTTTTTGGTTTACCACTCATCAGAAGGCAACACGACTCTATTTAGGTGATAGTTGACAAATTAACAAAGTCTGCACACTTCATACCAGGAAGATAAGATTTTTCATTAACAAGGTTAGTAGTGATTTACATCAGTGAAATAGTAAGGCTACATGGTGTTCCCATCTCCATCATTTTAGATAAAAACCCTCGATTTACATCCAAGTTTTGCAAAAAATTCAAGAAGCATTGGGAACTCATTTGGATTATCACACTGCTTTCCATCCACAAACAAATGGATAATCCAAATGAGTAATACAAATACTAGAAGATATGTTGTGATGTTGTATACTTAAGTTTGGCAGTAATTAGAAGAAGTACCTTCCATTGGTATAATTTGTATACAATAATAGCTACAAGTCCATCAATAAAATGGAACCATTTGAAGCATTATATGGAAGGAAATGCAGGACTCCCCCATGTTGGACCAAGTTAAGTGCAAACAAACTAGTAAGGCTAGACTTGATTAAAAAAATTGAGAAGAAGGTCAAATTGATAAAGATAACCTGAAAACTGCAGTAGATAGGTAAAAATCTTATGCAGACTTAAAAAAAAGACATACAGTTCAATGTGGATGATAAATTATTTCTAAAATTCTCACCATGGAGGAAGATTTAGAGGTTTGGCAAGAAAGGCAAGCTTAGCCTTAGATTTATTGGCCCATATGAAGCGTTGCCACAGGTTGGATCGATAGCCTATAAGTTGACGTTACCATCAGAATTAGAAAGAATCCATTATGTATTTCATGTATTAATGTTGAGGATATATCGATCAAACCCATCATGTAACACCCTATATCCCATGTTTACTATATCCAATGCAAACTATGCCATTTTAATTCATCAAGTCATATGACTATATCATCATACTGTAGCTATTGTACTTTCATGCTTAGCATTCATCATATCAATACATTTATATAAAGTAATGCTAATTTCATCATGCATGCATATACTAGTATTTTCACTATGAGCTTATTACAGTCTTCACTTCCATATAATTTACATATACATATATTACAACCCTTATACATATTAAACATGTAAGGAACTAAACAAGATTTATCAAAAGTTTTCCTACATCCACTTCTATAGACTGGTGTTGGCCTGTCCTGATACAGAATTAGATCCTGTGCAAAAAGTCTTCGCTACCCAAAACCTACACGGATCAAATAACCCGTGCTAAGCTTTACAGCTTAGTGGGGAATTCTAAACATGAAAGACAACCACTCACAGTGGTCGTCAAAAATATAAAATAACTAGCAACAATACTCATATGGCAAAAGAAAAGAAAAATATAAAATACAATAGCTTGCGTAACAAGATAACTTTTCACAATTGAATCAGCATACTAGTTATAGTTCATGAAGTGATCCATATATCATGTAAACAAATATTAAGTCGTGTTCACATAGTCACTGTTAACCATAATAATTCATATATCAGATGCATATCTCATACTGTGAATAACTTTGAAACTTTATTACTTTACTTTAGCCTGCTTAAGTTCTAAGAATGGATAACGGGATCGATGGATACCCGAGGGTATCAAATGATAGATATCCGAAGATATCATAACTATGGACCCAAGTAGGGCCAACTATACTTTGGACCGGTCAAATGCTCGCACGTGAGCACCCACACGAGGGCAAAAATAAACAACCCTAATGGGCTGTGTAAGATCCAGCAGGATCGACTTTGGCAGCTGCAATTCCCTATAGGCGCCTATCTATCCACAACTGAAACTCTATCGCAGGCATAATTATATTCTTGTTAAATTCACATATCAAGACTATGTTCATAGTGTACTATTCGTATATGTATAATATCTTGTAATACTATGAGTTCTTTGGTGCATAAACAAATATATGCACATTTCATATGCTAGGTTATATCAAGCCATGAGACTATAAATTTGCATCATAACATATAAGCATGACGTATAATCATCATCTCATACAATTAAGCATGTTCTCTTTAAGCATTATACATATTCTTAGTCATGCCAAAATATCTTCTATTTCATGGGCAATTACATATTCATACATTCATATATAACATGTAGGCATGACATTTAATCATCACTCCATAATCATCATTGTACGTACCTGTAGATTCATTCGCATACAATTGATGCATTCTTATATGCATATTTATCTATACATATAACCACCTTCATCATCAAGTATGAATCAAGTACTATACAAATTATCGATAAGTCTTCATGTAATAAATACATTTAACTTGCAACATGTAAGGTAGATATACATACATCTTTACAACTTGATTGAAACCTTTATTCATATGTATTTTTGTATCAAAAACTTGTTAAATTCTCGATAAAAACAGTTTAGTTAATCATTACTATTCATTTGAAACCTTTCTGTGAATTTTGAGTAAAACAGCAAGGATCACGGTTACTATGAAATTGTTAGTAACCGTGAGATAGGTCACATTTCGGTTCTGTACTAAAAACTGCACTAGGTCACGGTTACTATGAAAATCCTCGTAACCGTGTCATATATGTACAAAAGGGGCTCACGGTTACTATGAATTCCTTAGTAACCGTGAGATAGGTTACTTTTCTATTCTGGACTAAAAACTGGACTAGGTCACGGTTACTAAGGAAATCCTGGTAACCGTGACATATATTTTGTCCAGAGGCCGATTTACGGATTCAACTTGTATTGCAATTTTGACCTTTAAATCATCATTTTTAGAGAATAATTTCTTCTAAAAACTTGTAGCCCTATGTGTCTAGTTTCTAGGAAATCAAAAATCTCTTCAAAATCATTTAAATAACTCGAGATATGAAGAAAATACTAAGGACTGTTCATGCTCACAAATTCTGCATTTTTGTCCGAAATTCAAACTGGATTTAGACCCATTTAAAGACAGAATTCGTATATAGTTTCTTCTAATAAAATCTTTGTCTATAGGTCTAGTTTAAGTCCCATTTTGAATCACCTCAATATCTATTTTCAAACTCCAGATATTATCAAAACAATACTCATAGGTCAAAAGAACTCAAACCCAGAATTTTATCAAATTCACATGCATGTCTCATCTTATGTTCTCTTTGTTTATTTCTCAAGTTTTCAAGCAAAACACATCATGTTCCAAAAGATCCATTCACAAGCAATATGAGAAACCCTAAATTCCCATACCTTTGGCTGAAACCTATCACACTCAAGCTTTCAATCTCTTGCTATGTCTTTTCCTTTATCCTTCCTATCTCCTCCTTCTTTGACTACAATGAAATTCATTCCATCATTTCCAGCACTTATGCTTCATTACCACAAGCAAGATGATAAGGAGCAGAAGAAGATGATGATGAGATTCACTAATGATCACTTACCTTAGTTTATTGCCTTAAACACTTGATGAACCAACAAAACTTATCAACTAATTTCTTGAGAGGATTTAGAAGAAAATAAGAGAAGGAGAAGGGATGGGAACTTTCTGGTTTTCCTCTCAATTAGCCGACCAACAAGCTCTCCAAATGCCACTTTCTCTTTCTTTCCACTACACACCCACCTATTTATAGAACTTTGGCAAATATCACTTTAGGACCTCTAAGAATTTGCACGTCACACTATAACCATGCATCTATTTGCATGTTATATAATGACCTCTCCACTAACTATCCTTCTTAAATCAACCTCCTCATTCTATCTCTTTTATACATTGACCTCTAAATTTCCAGAAATTATAAAATTACCCCACAATTAATACTTTTTCTGCAATTGCATCCTTAATTACTATTAATCATTACTTTTAAATTTTTATTTTCATGCAATTAACATAATAATCTATCCCATAGACCCTTACTTATACATAATCCTCATTTAAAAATATGCAATTTTAACTAGGGTCATGTTAGGTGTCTTACAAATCTCTCCCCCTTAAAGAATTTCGTCCTCGAAATTCATACCTGAATTAAACAACTGAGGATATTGCTTCTTCATGACTGCCTCTGGTTCCCAAGTTACTTCTTGTACACCATGATGTTGCCAAAGTACTTTAACCAGAGGGATCTGCTCGTTTCTCAGTTGTCTGATCTCCCTAGCCAGGATTTCCTTCGGTTCCTCATAATAAGTGAAATCTGGCTGTAACTGAATATCTTGAACTTGTAACTTGTGAGATTCATCCGAGCGATATCTTCGAAGCGTAGATACATGAACCACGTCATGAAGCTTGGCCAATTCCATAGGAAGAGCCAATCTATAAGCTACTGGTCTGACTCTTTGAAGAATTTCATACGGACCAATGAATCTCGGACTGAGCTTTCCCTTTTTCCCAAATCTAAGCACTTTTCTCCAAGGAGATACCTTCAAAAATACTTTGTCACCCACTTGGTACTCGATATCCCTTCTTTTAAGGTCAGCATATGATTTCTGCCTGTCACTCGCTTCTTTCAGCCTCTGCTTGATAACTTGAACCTTTTCTTCTGTATCTCTAACAAGGTCAGGACCAATTAACTTACATTCAGTCAACTCAGTCCAATAGACTGGAGTTCTACATTTTCTGCCATACAAAGCCTCATATGGTGCCATTTGAATACTCTTCTGATAGCTGTTATTATAAGCAAATTCCATTAAGGCTACATATTTATCCCAACTTCCAGAAAACTCCAAAGCACATCCCCTCATCATATCTTCGAGAATCTGAATAACCCTTTCAGATTGCCCATCCGTTTGAGGATGAAAAGCTGTACTGTACTTGAGCTGTGTTCCCAAAGCTTGCTGTAAACTCTGCCAAAATCTCGATGTAAACCTTGGATCTCGATCCAAAATTATAGACACAGGTATACCATGTAACCGTACAATCTCATTCAATACTGTTCTTTTTAATTCTTTGTCATCAGGAACATATAATCTATTCTGATAATACACACCCCCATCTTCTTTCACTGAATACTCAGACTGGGTCCCTTCATGTGAAGACTTCAAAATCTGCTGCAACTTTTCATCATGTTTCTGTACATCAATCACAATTTACCTCAAACAAGGTCTAGCCTTCAATTGTGCTATTAAAGCACCATCATAAGCAAGTTTCCATCTACAGCGATGTGCAATCATAGCAGCCATCATCTTACGACTCAAGGCATCAGCTACAACATTAGCTTTACCTGGATGGTAATCCACTATACAATCATAATCTTTAAACAGTTCTAACCATCTTCGCTGTCTCAAGTTAAGTTCCTTTTGAGTGAGCAAATATTTAAGACTCTTGTGATCTGTATAGATTCTGCACTTTTCCCCATACAAATAATGTCGCCAAATTTTCAAAGCAAACACTACTACTGCTAACTCTAGGTCATGGGTTGGATAGTTTTGTTCATGTGGCTTCAACTGTCTAGATGCATAGACAATTACTTTGCCATCTTGCATTAACATACAACCCAAGCCAACTCTAGAAGCATCACTATACATAGCATACTCCTTTCCTGAAACTGGCTGTGTCAAAACTGGAGCCTCTGTCAGAAATTTCTTCAATTGATCAAAACTTGCTTGACACCGGTCAGTCCACTCAAACTTTATACCCTTTTCAAAAGTTTAGTGAGTGGTGCGGCTATAATTGATAAGCCTTTCACAAAGCGACGGTAATAACCTGCTAAGCCCAGAAAACTTCTCACTTCTGTCACATTTCGAGGCGGCTTCCAATATACTATAGCCTCTATTTTAGCTGGATCCACTCTAATGCCTTCAGAAGATACTACATGACTTCTTTCCTTGGTCAAAAATCACATTTGCTCAGCTTAGCATACAACTGATTCTCGCTCAGAGTCTGTAAAACAATTCTCATATGTTCAGCATGTTCCGCTTCATCCCTCGAATACACCAAAATGTCATCTATGAACACAACAACAAACTGATTCAAGTAGGGTCTAAACACCCTATTCATAAGATCCATAAATGCAACCGGTGCATTTGTTAACCCAAATGGCATCACCAGAAACTCATAATGCCCATATCAGGTTCTAAAGGTTGTTTTGGAAACATCTACATCCTTAACCCGAAGTTGATAATAACCCGAGCGCAAATCAATCTTGGAAAACACTCCAGCACCCTTCAACTGATCAAATAAATCTTCAATTCTTGGTAAAGGATACTTATTTTATTTTTCTGTTACCTTGTTTAACTGTATGTAGTCTATGCACATCCTCATAGACCCATTCTTTTCTTCACAAATAAAACTGGTGCACCCCAGGGCGATATACTAGGCTTAATGAAGCCTTTATCAAGTAACTCTTATAGCTGAACTTTTAGTTCTTTCAATTCCAAAGGAGCCATCCTGTATGGTGCCTTTGAAATAGGAGCTGTACCAGGTAAAATGTCTATAGACAGTTCAACTTCCCTTTCAGGTGGAAGACTAGGCAAGTCTTCAGGGAACACATCAGGAAACTCTTTCACCACTGGAATCTCTTGAAGATTCACATTCTCTATTCTTGAATCAAGCACAAGTGCTAAGAATGCTTCACACCCTTTTCTCAAAAAAACCGCTTAGCTTGCATAGCTGATATTACATTAACTATGGGTTTTGATCGAATGCCCTGTACTAAAGTTTCTTCACCATCAGCACCAATAAGAGTTACAGTTTTAGCTTCACAATTAATCACTGCATGATGTCTAGACAGCCAATCCATACCAAGTATAATATCAAACTCCCAGAATGGTAACTCAATAAGATCAGCAAGGAATTCTTTCGCTTGAATTACAATAGGACACTGTTTATGCATTCTATTAACAACAACACTGTGACCTAAAGGGTTGGTTACACATATATC
>CM075806.1:95164803-95252303 GCA_037975025.1 Excoecaria agallocha
CAAAAATCTTAAATTCCAATATTCATTTATTATATACATAAATACCAATATTTTCCATTACTTCAAGATATACAGTAAAGTTTAGAATCATATATTGAGTATGCATATCTTTTTACACATTTTTCTATCATACTCGTATATCACATTCATAAAAATCATAGTTATATGGAGATAAATGTACACATGTATGTTATTATTATATAATTATGTATTTATACAATTCACTATAAAAACATGCTTTATATTATGATTCTTAAACATATTTTACATGACAAACACAATCAATCAACATAATTATTTCAAGTAAAATTAATCATCCATATTTACATTTCAAGGTTGATGTCTAATACTATAATGTACTAGTAAATCAAATAAATCGATATTAATTAGCTATATTCCTAAGCATATAATTGTTTGGGCATAAATATATATATATATTTATTAATTTCAGCATTTTAATTATATTCATTCGTGATGGTATCAGCATTTATATTTTCAATGTTTTAAACATGCATATACATGCACATTCAATTTGAGGTAATATAAATTATATGCATCCATATGAACAATTATGTATGTTTATATATACAACTTCCAGCATTCATGTATATGTATTTATATATATTCATATTTTCTTCTTCAATTGTTGAACTCTATATACACTTTATGGCATCAAATTTCATTTATAATACTTTAACATTTCATTATCAATTTCATAGTTGAATAATTGTATAACAATATAAACTATCATTTGATTAAATATATATATAAGCATAATTTCACATAACCATCCATGTACATGTTTTTGACCATACATGTATATACATAACATTTTAATCAAATAGTTTTCATGCTACTTGTATATCAGTGTATTTTCATGAATACATAGACTTAACATAACAACATTTAATGCTAAATATTGAAAATTCTGCCTTTAGAATTCTGCACAGTAGCAGAGTTTCAAATACAACTTGTATGCCATTTTTGACCTAGAAAATGTCATTTTTAGCAACATTGTCCTTCACAAACATGACTTCCTATGTTTCCCATTTTTATAACATCAAAAATAATTTCAATATCTCTTCTAGAACTCAATATATTTACACTTTAATAAATACTATTCCTATTGACAGTGATGTGTATAGGTCCGAAATTAAGCTAAAATTAGACAATCTTAAAGACATAATTAGGCTTTGCTTTCTGCATGAAAAGTATAGGCCTAGAAGTCTAGTTTTCACAAAATCAAACCTAATAGCATTTCGTTCACTATACAAAGAGATATATCATTTTTTCCACAAACTGCTCTAGAACCGAGAATAATAGCTCACTACAAATTAAATAAATCATATAAATTATTTAGAGGTAGATTTATGGCTAGTTTTCTTCTACAAAGTTGTTTATCTTTCTATAAAGTTTACATAGAATCAAACCTCACTCAATTATGACTTAAATACAAGGAGTTATGATTAAAACATTTGTAACCATTCAAAACTGCCTATGCACTCTCATTTGTATGAATTTTCTGAGTCCCTTAACAATAGAATCAAGCCATGACTCCTTCCAATGAATTGTAGATAATTGCATCTAGTTTACACTTATTTTTAAATCACCTTAATCTGAGGTCTAACACTCTAGATATGGATAAAACAAGCAGCCTGGTTCGCAAAAACCACACCCAGTTTTTCCTCAACATTCAAAACCATGATTTGTTTTCCTATTTAATCTCTCATTAACCCTAAACAAACTAATAAATTACCATTAAAATTAAGTAATCCAAGCATAAACATTTATATCCACACACATGCATGAAGAATAAGTTCCCGAACCAGATCATGCAACTCAAATCTTCTCTTCTACTCTTGTAATCTTCTTCTTCTTCTTCTTCTTAATGATTTACACCACTTTGTTCTTGAATGACCAACATGCAATGGAATTTCATCAAGAATACTTAGAGAGATTGTAGAATAATAAAATAAATGAGAGAAATTTTGAATTTTCTCAAGCCATATACGTCCCTCTCTGAATTCGCTCTAATCTTTTTCTTTCTTTCAATTAGCAATTGAAGGGGTATTTATGAGGAAAAGCCAAGTCATAGTTGTGACTTGATGATTCATCCTAGTGATTAGGCCCTTTAATTACCTAGGATATGATCTATAAAATTTACATATTTCATACATACCATGTACAATTTTATGCATGCATGCACTTTTATAAGAGAAAAAGAAACAATTTCCTTAGGTAAAGTGTGAAACACATTGATATTTAGGGAGCATTAAAAAGAAAAAAATGTTTAATTTTGAAACTTTTTAGAAATCTTTTAAGATTTTGAGTCAAGCATGAGTCATGTCTGTGACTCTCAAAATGCCGTTTTTCAATTTGGAATTCAAGTCTCGAGTGTCATTTGATAAGTCACGGCTTTGACTTGGCATTTCTTATAAAAATGGTTCCTTATTGTTCCTCTTTTTTTCTTCTTTTCTTTTTTCTTCTTTGTCACAATGATCCGGCTATTTTCTTCGATTTTTGGGCTATTTCCAACATTATTGCTCCCGCACAGAAGGTTGTTCAGTCTCTTTCTTAGGTGGGCTTAGCCCATGGGTCAATTAAGGATCCAATGGAAACTTATAGTGCACGACGAAAAGCCAGCAACAAAACCACTCTTAATTGAAAGCATAAGTGTAGGGGTTTTGGCCATTACATGTTTAAATAAATCAAATAAATTGGGTTGGGTCCATTGGGGCATGGCAGCCTTTGATTAGTACCCTCCTAATTCATTTGAATTTGTTCAATATATAAGGGCCTACATAGTAAGCAAAAGTTTATAAGGATTATAAAACCTAGGGAAAGTAGTTATTTTCATTACATGGGTTATAGTCAGGGTTATGAAACTTTAAGGCTATCCAAACATGGACCCTGCTAATAGGTTTGGCTTATCACAAGCATAATGATCGATGGGTCACCATTTCATATTCTGATTGGTACTAGACTTAGGTAAGTTGTTTTTTTAATACCTCCCCATATTGTGTAAACATAAGGTGTGATTCAAGATAAAACTGAGTCTAAGAAAGGACACTTAACTAAATTCTAATATTCTAGCATGTACGTAAAAAATACAATTTTGAAAGGCAATAGGATTAATAAGAAAAACTTAATCATAAATAACTTAATCAATATGCTTTTAGGAGCAGGGTCTCTTTAGCCCCTAGTGGATTTTCCATTATGATGCATGCCAGAGCCTGCTCGATGTCAAATTTACGTTTTTGAAGGCCTGCTTTTAAGGTCTAAGATTAGATCGAGGCTCACTATATCTCATAAATTGGTCACTTCACAACAGAGACAGTTTTAAGCCCAATCTCTTGTTGATGGTCAACCTATGAAGGCATCTAAAGTGGGGTCAAAGAGGTAGTATCATAGAGTCACCATCCAACATAATGTTAGAAAATGATTCTCAACCTTTTGATGCCCAAATAGACAACGGTGTCTAGGACATCACTTTTAGTTCGCATCTTGGTTAAGTGTTTCTTATAATCAAGTTTTTATCATTAGTCCATTATCTTCCTTCTCACATGATGCACTATAATAAATTTAAATAAACACTAAATCAATTAGATAAAGTGGTAAATTAAAGTGATAAATCTTCTTAATTATTATACGAGCAAACCATCCCAAAGAAACAAAAATACAAAATGAAATGACATACATAAAATGGGGAGTTAATTAAGTTTCGAAAATATTGGTTCCTTTATACATGATTTTTACAAAAGAATGATAGAGAACCTTTGCTTAATTTGAACAAAAAACACGGGATTAGTGATCCCAATTTTAATGAAAAAGAGAATCTCTATTATGGTGCGATCTATAGGTCAAAATTGGACATTGGTCCATTTTATTATAAAAATCCACTTAATTAAATGCTAAACCTTTAAACAAACAAACAAGATAACCATACTAAAATAAAGATACAAAGGCAAAACAAAACCTACACCTATAGAAAGGTAAATCTTAAAATGAAACACCCCAATCCAGCATCTCTATTATATATAATGAAGTCTACTTAAGTCATGTTATGTTAGGCAATTAACTCAATTAACGTCTACATGCATTCATGTCACCTGATCTGTCTAATCATATAACTTGTATTCTAATTAGGTTTCTCACATCTTTCATGTACATTTCATTTTGAATAAGCACATCAACTTATTATGCAACCCATTATCTTAATCATACTAGATTCAACTATCTTAGTTATTTCACTATCATGCATAGCATTCATCATCCAACACATTTGAATAAAGTCATTCTAGCTTCTAAATGCATGCATATACTAGCATTCTCACTATGAGCTTATTACAACCTTAACCTCCATATGACATACATATATAATATAAACTTAATACATATTAATCATGTAAGGAACTATACAAAATTAATCAAAATTCCTACATCAACTTCTAAAGGCTAGTGTTGGCCTGTCCTGATGCAGAGAACGTTCCTGTGCAAAAGCCATGACTACCAAAACCTACACAGATCAAAATAATCCATGCTAAGCTACACAGCTTAGTGGGGATAATAAAAGTGAAGGAAAACTACTCATAGTGATCATCAGATTCATCAAATCATACATAATTGAAAAACATTTAAAATAGCCTATAAACGATAAGTATGTGATAAGAGTAACAATGATTTTGATCAACAATGTATTTCTACATTTAAATAGTCATCTCAAATTCAACATTTAATAGAATGTTCTGTACATTTAAATAGCCTGCTTAAGTTTTAAAGGTGGATAACGGGAATGGTGGATACCCAAACATATCAAAACGGTGGATATTTGAGGATATTAGATCTTTGGACCCGACGGGGTCGACTATACGGTGGACTGGTCAATTGGACCCAAACAGCCTGTTCATGATCCAATAGGATCAAATATACTTTAGACCTAAATAGGTCAACAGTGGCAGTTGCAAAATGCTTATAGGTGCCTATCTATCCATACATGAACTCTAATTGCAGGCAATACTTTAATTAATTATGTTTTCATATATCATGCTTAAACTTGACTAATCATTTTGTACACGTATAACCATAGTATTGATATATTATTGCTATAACATAACTATGTATACAAAGTTCATATAATATTTCACATAGTTTTTTATCGTGTTATCATTAGATATCACATTTTACCTTGGTATAATCACATTTTACCTTAATTATACCATGACAATCATGTAAAATATCATACCTATTCAAGTGCTCATCATAAATCATGCCTTGTTCTTAGAACTTTCAAATATAGCACAACTTATTTATGTGATCATGTAAAAAGATTCATAATCCCTAGTTTATATAAATACATGTACCCAATTTTCCGTTTAACAATACAAATATTGACAATTAAGCATGTATCATCACAATAAATACTTTAATATGTTATCCATAAGACATTACATGTGAACATGGTCCTACTATTGTATTTCTTATTTCATAGTATAGGTACATGTTAAAAATATAAACTTACTCATCATAGGATTACATACATGAAAATAATCTTGCATATAACAATCATTTATATAAGTTTAATCACATATAAATATTTGATATCTTTATCAATAATCTTTACCTATGTACATATATAAATATATATATATATATAACCCTTTATTAATAATCATATCGCATGCCATATCCAATCATTGTGTATTCCCATAGACACGTATTTAACTTAACTATATAAAAACCATAATGTAAGATACATTAAACTTTTGCACAGGGGCAGCATTCTGGACCCAAATTGTGAGCCACTTATGATTTGGAAAAAGTCATTTTTAGGCCAAATGACCGTCTACAATCTTATTCACATATGTGTCTAGTTTCCAAAGCATCTAATTTTACCTTAATTTCTTGTCTATAGCTCGAGATATTTGAGAAAAACTATTGGCTGTTCATAGAAAAAAAATAGTGTTTGCTACCACTTATAAAAATTCATAGAATAAAATGAAGAATAAAATAAGACAAACATTTCTTCATCAAAGTTATACATCCATGTCTCTCGTTTTACTAGAATTTTACTTTGTAAAATTTTAACATTTCTACCAGGAGTTATACCCAATTTACTAAGGCATGTTCCCTAACAGCACATCCAGTCCTTGCAAATTTCATGTCAACATTTGATATGCATGCATATAATTTTAGTTCATAATTCCTACATAAAAAATGTGAATTTAGGAGTCTATTTTGTATAGGAATTAACCTCATAGCATTCTAACCATTACACATGAAAATATAACACAATTACCACAACCTATTCCAAAACCGAATTCAACAGCTCACCTAATATTCCATTAAATATAAGGATAGTTTAGAGGCCAATTTAGTGCTAGGTTTCAACTAAAAATTTATTCATATAACTCATGTAACTATAGAAATTAATATGGTCTCAATTAAAGGTTCCTAACTCATTTTATGATTAAATTACAGCCACTAGTTTCATTAATTTTTCATGTAACACTTATTGTAACACATCCTAACTTCATACCACCTTCCATTTAATCAATCCATCACACATATGCATCTTAATTATACAATTAATAGTCACATGCATGCAAGATAAACCCTATCCCATACCTTGGCTGAAATCCCCTTTGCTTTCAATCTCTTGCAACTCCTTTTCCTTTGATCTTTCTACTCTCCTCTTCTCCTTTACAACCAACATCATCTTTTAATCAAAAATTCCAACACCATACTCAACCATTACTTCAAAAAAATGAGAAGAAAAAGGAGAAGAATAATATGCAAATCAATTGATATTGTTACCTTAAAATTGTACACTTAGTTGCTTTTGATTAATCAACATACAATGTCACTTAGATTGCTTGAAAAATTTAAAAGATATGAATGAGAAGAGATGAAAGATTTTTCTTGTTTTTCTTCTCCAAATGCCAGCACTTCCATCTCACAAATTTCCTCTCACATCTCTTAAATTTTCATTATATAGTTACTTGGAAAATATCCTTTTTAATCCTTCCACCTTTTGCATGTTCTACTAAAACCTCTCCTCCTTTTTGCATGCTATCATTAACCATTCCATTTAATCCTTTTCTTCAATCAACCTTTCCATTTATTCATTCTCTTAAATTAACCTTTCAATTTATTCTTCTATTCACAATTGACCCCTAAAATGCCATAATTACAAATTTACCCCAAATTAATACTTTATACTTCAATTATACCCTCGAATAATATTAAACTATAATATTAAATTCTATTTTCATGCAATTAATATAATAACAAAAATAATTTATCACTTACCCCATACTTTATATGAAATTCATATTTTTAATTTAATCTTAATCAAATAAAATCCTACTTAAAACATACAATTTCAATTAGGGTCATGTTTGGGGCCTCACAAATTTTTCTCCCTTAAGAAATTTCGTCCTCGAAATTCATTCCTGATTCAAACAATTGAGGATATTGCTCTCTTATGGCTACCTCTGGCTCCTAAGTTATTTCTTGTACACCATGATGTTGTCAGAGTACTTTGACCAAAGGGATCTGCTTGTTCCTCAATTGTTTGACTTGCCTAGCCAGGATTTCTTTCGGTTCCTCATCATATGTGAAATCCGGTTGTACTTGAATATCTTGAACTTGCAGCTTATGTGACTCATCCGAGCAATATCTTCTAAGCATGGATACATGAAACACATCATGAAGCTTGGCTAATTCCATAGGAAGGGCTAATCTATAAGCCATTGGTCTGACTCTTTGAAGGATTTCATATGGACCAATAAACCTCGGACTGAGCTTTCCTTTTTTCCCAAATCTAAGTACCTTTCTCCATGGAGATACCTTCTGAAACACCTTGTCACCTATTTGATACTCGATATATTTTCTTTTCAAGTTAGCATATGATTTCTTCATGTCACTAGCTTCTTTCAGCCTCTGCTTGATAACTTAAACTTTTTCCTCTATATCTCTAACAAGGTCAGGACTAATTACTTTGCATTTAGTCAACTCAGTCCAGCAGACTGAAGTTCTACATTTCCTGCCATACAAAGCCTCATATGGTGCCATTTGAATACTCTTCTAATAACTATTATTGTAGGCAAATTCCATTAAGGCCACATATTTATCCCAACTTCCAAAAAACTCCAAAGCACAGCCCCTCATCATATCTTCTAGAATCTGAATAACCCTTTCGGATTGTCCATTCGTTTGAGGATGAAAAACTATACTGTACTTGAGCTGTGTTCCCAAAGTTTGCTATAGACTCTGCCAAAATTTTGATGTAAATCTTGGATCCCAATCAAAAATTATAGATATCGGTATACCATGTAACCATACAATCTCATTCATAAACAATTTGACAAGTTTATCCATAGAATAATATATTTGAATTCGTATAAAGTGAGCTACTTTTGTTAACTTATCCACTATTACCCAAACAACATCATATTTTCTTTGAGTATGAGGTAAACCAATAACAAAATCCATGGTAATGTCTTCCCACTTCCACTGTGAAACCGGAATGAGATTCAAGAGACCTAAAAGAAACTGGTGTTCTGCTTTCACTTACTGACATGTTAGACATTTAGAAACATATTCAACAATATCCTTCTTCATACCAGACCACCAGTAAAATTGTTTTAACTTTTGATACATCTTGTTCCCACCTAGATGCATAGTAAATGCAGTATTATGTGCTTTATGCAACAATATTCTTTTCACTTTTTTATCATCAGGAATACACAACCTGTTATGGTACCATCTTCTTTCATTGAAAAATCTTATTAATCACCTTTACAAACTGCTTTCATAATCTGTTGTAAATTTTCATCATCCTTCTGAGCATCTATCACTGTCAACCTAACCATGGGCCTAGCTTTAAGTTGTGCTAGTAATGCACCATCCAATGCAAATTTTTAGCTGCATAGCTTTAACATCAATACTTCCACTGTCTTACAGATCAAGGCATCTATAACCACATTTGCTTTTCCTAGATTATAGTCAACTATACAATCATAATCTTTGAATGATTCCTACATTTTTCCCTATACAAGTAGTGTCGTCAAATCTTTAAAGCAAAAATCATAGTTGCCAATTCTAGATCATGAGTCGGGTAGTTCTGCTCATACGGTTTCAATTATTTAGATGCATAAGCTACTACCTTACCATCTTGCATTAATACAAAACCCAACCCAATCTTGGAGGCATCACTGTACATTGCATACTATTTGCCTGACTCTGGTTGAGTTAACACTGGTGCTTCAGTTAACATTTTCTTCAACTGATTAAAGCTTGCTTGACAATGATCAAACCACTCAACTGATCAAACAAATCCTCAATTCGAGGTAAAAGATATTTGTTCTTCACTATTACTTTGTTCAATTGTTTATAACTGATACACGTTCTCATAGATTTGTTCTTCTTCTTAACAAATAAAATCGAAGCACCACAAGGTGACACACTAGGTCTTATGAAGCCTTTGTCTAACAATTCCTGTAATTGAACCTTTAACTCTTTCAATTCAGATGGAGCCATTCTATATGGTGCCCTGGAGATCGAGGTTGTACCAGGTAACAAATCAATAGACAATTCAACATCTCTTTCTGGAGGAAGACCAGGTAATTCTTCAGGAAATACTTTTGGAAATTCATTCACAACCGGTATATTCTCAAGCTTCACTGTATCCTTTTTTGAGTTAAAGAATAAAGCTAAAAATGCTTCACATCCTTTTCTAAGATACCACCTAGCTTGCATTGCTGATATAACATTAGTCAGTAGCTTATAACAACTGCCTTTTACTACCACTTCCTTTCGTTAATCATCTCTGAAAGTTTCTATTTTCATTTCACAATTCACCACTGCATGATACTTGGATAACCAATCCATTCCCAAAATAACATCAAACTCATGAAATGGCAACACAATCAAATCTGCTGGAAACTCTCTCCCCTGAACTACTAGAGGATAGTTTTTACACACCTCATTAACAATTACACTATATCCCAATGGACTAATCACACAAACATCAAAATCTAACTGTTGTATTTTAAACCTATCTCTACCCAAAACCCCAATAAAAACATATGAATGAGTAGAGCCAGGATCAATAAGTGTATGTATGTAACAATCATAGAGAGAAAAAGTACCAGCTATAACTTCTAGAGCATTTCTTCCTCACGAGCCTTCATTACATAAGCCCGACTAGCAACCATTTGAGCAAAAGTTCTATCAACTATTTCTGACATATTATGGGACTGAGATCCATGATGAGTTGATTCACCCCTTCCTCTGCCTCTACCTCTACCAGATGAGGGTGCATTAGAAGCTCCCTTGCTACCCTGTTGCTTAAAACCTTGATACCGTTTCAAAGGATAATTTGCCATAAAATGGTCAGCACTACCACATCTAAAGCATTCTCCAGCTAGTTTCCTGCAATTACCCCAATGGTGCCTGGAATAATGTGCACAATCAGATGCTTAACCCTTACTCTATCTTTCTAAAGCTTCCTTCTCAGATTTAAATTTGGCAGAGGATTCTTATTTATTTCCTTTATTAGCAGAATTAAAAATAGACTCTACAGGCTGACCTCTTTGAGCTCCTCTAAATCTTTTTCCAGTGGAACATCCTCTTCTAAAACCACTTCTTTTGTGCTCCCTCTCTCTTTTAGCTATCTCATACTTTTCAACTTTCATAGCAATTGTAACCAGTTGGTTAAAATCTACCACATTTAGAGATGTAAATCCGAACAATTTTTCTTTTATTTGATCATTCAGCCCATCTTCAAAGTGTCTGCATTTAAAAACTCCTGTCAACATCTCCTTGGGAACATACTTGCATAACCAGCTAAATTCTTTTTCATACTCAGCCACATATAAAGTTTTTTTGTCTCAAATTCAAAAATTGCTTTAATTTCTCCTCTTTATATGCCTTAGTAACATATTTTTTCCTGAACTCCTCCTTAAAGAATTAGGTAAGTGGGTTAGGTAATTGAGGTTGTCTTAATATCAGTTTCCACCAATCATAAGCCATGCCTTGAAGTAAGGAAACAACACAAGATACCTTGTGACTTACAGGGCAGTTAATTTCATCAAAAATCCTCTCCAACCTTTCCAACCAAAACTCAGCTTCATCAGATTATTCTAAATTAGTGCCCATAAATTCTTGTGCCCCATGTTTCCTAATTTCAGATATTAGAGCTTTGGGCAAAGTCATTCTTTGCAGAATCTGGGTCATAACCTGAGAAATTTTCAACAAGGCCTCTCTAGGAACCGCAGTAGGAATTTCATTTTGATGTGATGATTAAGTTGCTGGATTAGGAGGATTTGATCGAACCGGAAAATTACTTTTAGCCAATTCTTCTATACCATCCCTAAAGGAATTCTCCATCTTTAATCTATAATAAAATAGGAACTTCCGCATTAGGCCAATACAACACTATCTCATATTATAGAATCCTATAATTAAATTGCCTAGAAAAGACTATACCTAGGCTCTAATACAAAATTAAAACACCCCAATCTAGCATCTCTATTATATATAATGAAGTCTACTTAAGTCATGTTATGTTAGGCAATTAACTTGATTAACGTCTACATGCATTCATGTCACCTAATCTGTCTAATCATATAACTTGTATTCTAATTAGGCTTCTCACATCTTTCATGTACATTTCATTTTGAATAAGCACAGTGACTCATTATGCAACCCATTATCTTAATCATACTTGATGCAAATATCTTAGTCATTTCATTATCATACATAGCATTCAGCATTCCAACACATTTGAATAAAGTCATTCTAGCTTCTAGATGCATGCATATACTAGCATTCTCAATATGAGCTTATTACAACCTTAACCTCCATATGACATATATATATATATATATATATATATATATATATATATATATATATATATATATAATATAAAATTAATACATATTAATCATGTAAGGAAATATACAAAATTAATCAAAATTCCTACATCAACTTCTATAGAATAGTGTTGGCCTGTCCTAATGTAGAGAACATTTTTGTGCAAAAGCCTTGACTCCCAAATCCAATACGGATCAAAATAACCCGTACTAAGCTACACAGCTTAGTGGGGATAATAAAAATGAAGGACAACCACTCACAATGATAATCAGATTCATCAAATCATACATAATTTAAAAACATTTAAAATAGCATATAAACGATAAGCATGTGATAAGAGTAACAATGATTTTGATCAGCAACGTATTTCAACATTTAAATAGTCTTCTCAAATTCAACATTATATATATATATGATACATGCATTGGAAAACTCATTTAAATAGAATATTCCATAAATTATATGCCTTGGTATACTATACCCAATTATGATGTATTTATACTGTAACATAGCCTGCTTAAGTTCTAAAGGTGGATAACGGAAATGGTGGATACCCGAGGGTATCAAAAGGATGGATATCTAAGGATATAAGATCTTTGGACCCAAACGGTGTGGACTATACGGTGGACTGGTCAAATGGACCCAAATGGGTTGTTCATGATCCAATAGGATCAACTGTACTTTAGAACTAAACAGGTCAAAAGTGGTAGCTGCAAAATCCCTATAGGCATCTATCTATCCGTAATTGAACTCTAATTGCAGGCAATACTTTAATTAATTATGTTTTCATATATCATGGTTGCACTTGAATAATCAATTTACACACGTATAACCATAGTATTGATATATTATTGCTATAGCATAACTATGTATACAAAGTTCATATAATATTTCACATAGTTTTTGATCGTGTTATCATTAGATATCACATTTTAGCTTGATCATACCCCAACAATCCTATAATATATCATACCTATTCAAGTGCTCATCATAAATCATGCCTTGTTCTTAGAACTTTCAAATATAGCACAACTTATGTATGTGATCATGTAAAAAGATTCATAATCCCTAATTTATATAAATACATGTACCCAATTTGTCATTTAACTATTCAAATATTGACAATTGAGCATGTATCATCACAATAAATACTTTAATATGTTATCCATAAGACATTACATGTGAACATAGTCATACTATTATATTTCTTATTTCATAGTATAGGTATATGTTAAAAATATACACTTACTCATCATGGGATTACATACATTAAAATAATCTTGCATATAACAATCACGTATATAAGTTTAATCACATATAAATATTTGATATCTTTATCAATAATCTTTACCTATGTACGTGTATATATATATATATATATATATATATATATATATATATATATATATATATATAACCCTTTATTAATAATCATATTACATACCATATCCAATTCATTGTGTATTCACATAGACACATATTTAACTTAACTATATAAAAACCATAATGTAAGATGCATTAAAATTCTGCACAGGGGCAGCATTTTGGACCCAAATTATGAGCCACTTATGATTTGGAAAAAGTCATTTTTGGGCCAAATGATCTTCTACAATCTTATTTCCATATGTTTATATTTTCCAAACCATCAAATTTCACCTTAATTTCTTGTCTATAACTCGAAATATTTGAGAAAAACTATTGGCTATTCATATAACCAAAATAGTATTTGCTACCACTTATAAAAATTCATAGTTTAAAATGAAAAAGAAATTAGTCCAACATTTCTTCATAAAAGTTATACTTCCATGTCTCTAGTTTTACCAAGATTTTACTTTGTATAATTTTAATAACTCTACCAAGAGTTATACCCTATTTACTAAGGTTTGTTCCCTAACAGCACATCCAGTCCCAACAAAATTCATGTCAACATTTGATATGCATGCATACAATTTTAGTTCATACTTCTTACATACAAAATGTGAATTCAGGATTCTGTTTTAAATAGGAATTAACCTCATATAATTCTGACCATTACACATGAAAATGTAACACAATTACAACAACCTATTCCAAAACCGAATTCAACAGCTCACCTAATATTCCATTAAATATAAGGATATTTTAGTGGCCAATTTAGTGCTAGGTTTCAACTACAAATTTATACATATAACTCTTGTGTAACTATAAAAATTAACATGGTCTCAATTAAAGGTTCCTAACTCATTTCATGATTAAATTGCAGCCACTAGTTTCATTAATTTTTCAGGTAACACTTATTGTAACATCTCTTAACTTTATACCACCTTCCATTTAATCAATCCATCACACATATGCATCATAATTATACAATTAATATTCACATGCATGCAAGATAAACCCTATCCCATACCTTGGCCGAAATCCCCTTTACTTTCAATCTCTTGCCACTCTTTTTCCAATGATCTTTGTGCTCTCCTCTTCTCCTTTACAATCAACATCATCTTTTAATGAAAAATTCCAGCGCCATACTCAACCATTACTTCAAAAAAAATGAGAAGAAGAAGAAGAAGAAGAAGGCGCAAATCAATTGAGATTGTTACCTTAAAATTGTACACTTAGTTGCTCTTAATTAATCAACATACAATGTCACTTAGATTGCTTGAAAATTTTAAAAGATATAAATGAGAAGAGATGAAAGATTTTTCTTGTTTTTCCTCTCTAAATGCCAACACTTTCATCGCACAAATCTCTTCTCACATCTCTTAAATTTTCATTATATAGTGACATGGACAATATCCTTTTTAATCCTTCCACCTTTTGCATGTTCTACTAAAACCTCTCCTCCTTTTTGCATGCTAACATTAACCCTTCCATTTAATCTTTTTCTTAAATCAACCTTTTCATTTATTCCTTCTATTAAATTAACCTTTTAATTTATTCTTCTATTCACAATTGACCCCTAAAATGCCATAATGACAAATTTATCCCAAATTAATAATTTATACTTCAATTATACCCTCGAATAATATTAAACTATAATATTAAATTCTATTTTCATGCAATTAATATAATAACAAAACTAATTTATCACTTGCCCTGTACTTTATATAAGATTCATATTTTTAATTTAATCTTTATCAAATAAAATCCTATTTAAAACATATAATTTCAATTAGGGTCATGTTTGGTGCCTCATATAAAATAATTACCAAAAATGGCCTAAATAAAAATAAAGCAATAAAACCCACTCAAAAATCAAGAAAATCAAGCCACATATGTATTTGAAGACTAATGGATGCCCCGGGCAAGATAACGGACGGGATGAAGAGAAAGCATCGTAATGTCCCGTCTGCTGTGCGGACAGACTAATATGCAATTTTAAACTCAAAAATAGACACAAGAAGCAAAATTTCAAACTAATAAGTTTGGAAAACCCAACATAACCCTACATATGCAATTTTATGATCCTAAAGCATACCAAATCTAACTACAACACCTAAAAGATACTTTTAATCAAATCAAAATAATAGATAACATGCAAAATGGAATTTTAACTCAATAAATTAAATATGTATTAATGGAGGAAAACAAATACTGACATGTTATCCTAATATATTAGACAGTTTTAAGTGATCATAGCATCTCAAGAATCATGCAAATTGTAATGGCCTCAACATCGGTCTGGCCGTGAACAGTAAATTTTGATGATAAATAGTACACCCGGGCCGTAAATCGGACCCGAAAGTGAAAAATATTTTATTAGATCATTTGAAAGGAATAGTCATGGTGAGGCAAGGGTTAAAATTTGAAGTGAATTTGAAGTCAAATGAACCTCCAAAAGTCAAAAATACAAAAAAGGTAGTGAGTCAATTTTCCTGGTAAGGAAGGAGACTTGATTTTGCATAAATAATTAAAAATAGTAAACGAACTCCGAATATTGCCAGAATTTGCGTGCCTATATGAATTTTTATGTAGAATATTTTGATAATGAGAATTGAATTTTTCGGTGACACCGGTAGTTGTCGAATCGGACCGATAACGGACTCCGATTGAGTCAAAAATTTACGTCCTACCTATTTTCGATATTTTAAGAATGATGGAATTAAGATTGAAGTAATTTGAAGTGAGAAAGATAGATATTTTGGTTTGGGCCGAAAATGACTTAAAATGGGCTTAATTTTATACTTGGGTTAAGCCCATTAGTTAAGCCCTTAATTAGACCCATTTGAGAGATATAAAAGGAGACAAAATCTGTAGAAATCTCCAGATTTTGCTGGCTCCATCTTCCTCTCCTTTGGTGGCCGAATATAAGCTTCCCACTTTCTCTCTTTTAATTCTTCTTCTTTCACTCAAAATTTCCCCTAAACTTCAAGATAAAAGATGAAGTTTCATCCCTCTAGATGATTATTCAAGCCTCAATCATTTGATTTGAAGGAAGGAAGCAAGAGAAATCAAGAGGGAAAGGTTTAGGTATCAAAATGAGGTAAGGGATTTTCAAGGTTTTAAATTTATTTAAGGGTATCTATAAGTAGTTTTAGATGCCTAGAATCCATTTTTGTGGTTAAATTGAGCTAAAAAGTTTGATATCATAGTGTTTTCTTTGATGAAGAATTTGGCTTCCTTGGGTTTTTCATAGAGATGAAAGGATTTCCTTGGTTTAAGGCATGGAAAGGGAAGCCTTAGGAAGCTAAAGCATGGAAAGAGGTAAGTGACTACCAAATCCCTTAATTTCCCATTTAATATGAATTTTTCTTGGTTATGTAACTAAGATAAAAATGTGCAATATTGTTAATTTATGTAATTGTGATGGGGTTATTGTAATTAGACTAGAGAAATGATGAATGGAAAGTGAAAATGAAAGAAAGAAAAATTTTAAGGTAGAAAAAGGAATGGTGGCCGAATTTTAGTAAGAAGAAATAGTAAGAAAAAATGCATGAAAATAATGTATGGTAGCTTAAATTAATAATAGACTTGATAATTGATGTCTATAAATTTTTAGAGAATAATTAGAAATTATTTGGAAATTTTAAAGGTTATATATAGTGTATGTATTGAATGAAAATTGTGATTAATTGTGAATTAAACGATTATTTTGATGAAAAATGATAGTAACCAATAAATAATGCCTAAATAAATTTTATAGGAATTTATTGAATTTATTAGATTTTTATTGGAATTTTTATGTGTATATGTATAATGAACATAATTGAATTTTTAAGGCATAATTGTATAAAAATGACAAAAGTGATGAATTAATGTGAAAATAAATTAATGTCAATGATAAGAAATAAAAAGTCAACCATCGAATTCTTCGAAATAATTTTTAGGTCGTAAAAATAAGAAGAATAATGAATTATTGGAAAATAATTCATAAATAAATAAAAATGATGGAAAATAATTAATACGTAAATAAAAGAAAAATAAAATGAATTTTTAATACAAAAAGGACTTAAATGAAAGAAAATGAAAAGTTTGGGGCAAAATGGTAATTTTGCCAAAGTAGCTAATTAACGCATGAAAATAAGTAAGAAATGTGTACCAAGGGTCAAATGGTAATTTTGGAGAATTATCTGTATGAAAAGATAAATTTTCCATGATATAAGGACTAAAATAAAATTTTACCAGAAATGGTAAAATAAATAATAAAAGATGAATAAAGGAAGAAATTATAGAATAAACATGAAAATAAATGATTACAATGGCAAAATCGTAATTATGAATTTGAAATCAATAAATCAATAGAAAAAGTTAAATTATGTATTTTTGAGTTATGAAATAATAAATTATATTAATAGCGTTCCTTCTTGAATAAAAAGTAGAAACATAAAAATGTGACTAATTTATCAAAATAAATTAGTCAACAAAAAGTATTAAAAGAGTTAATAATTACAAAATTAAGTCGCCGACGAAATAAAAGTCGGCATATCGAATAATTGAAAAATTGGACTGAAAAAGGAAAAACTATAAAAATGTCAAGCCTAAAAGTATTGAAAAATGATTCGTAAAGAATTATACAAGAAAAATAAAATAAAAGTCAGAATTTGTATAAAAAATTGAAAAGTCCAAGTGTTTGAGTGAATTATTAACGAATAATTCACAATAGTGACTTGAAAAGATAAAATGAAAGAAAAGACAAAAGTTACTGAAAAGCCAAAAGTACTAAAAGAGTGTATTTAATCAGGATATAACATACAAAGGGATAAAAGAAAGAAATTAAAGAGTTTTAAATGTTCAAGAACGTTTACAAAGGTAATTGATTATGTTTGCCCTTAGCGACAGACAGGTATTATGATTCTTGTTTTGGATATAATTGGCTAGCCATAGGGACATCTCTGTACCGCGGTGCAAGTCATGGCGACTTGCTTAGCTATGGGTGGGATCGTTGATCTCCATAGCTTCAGTGAAAGTGAAAGTGTATCTGTTTCTGTTTCTGCTTTGTGAGACTTGATCTTTCGAGATCATTTCTCTATCTGTTTAGTGGGACCTTCGGGTCCAGTCCCGAGTATCCTTTGTGAGAAACCTGTTATATTGTACTAGGGGCACATCGAAATGAATGAATAAGTACTGTTTAATGATTCGTTTGAAAGAAAATGCAAAGTTAAAATAAATCTGTAAAGATTTCTGAAAAGTTAATTAGTCAGCAAAAGAAAAGAAAGCTTTTATAAGGATTTTAAAATATATTTTGTTTTACGTGAAAAAGATAATTTGATTAAGTGGTATTTCTTATTCTAATTATTACTGTAAAAATAATGACGAGTTTGGAAAACCATATTAATTTACTGTTTAGAGTTAAAAAGTGATAATTTTGACATGAAGCAAATGTATTAGTTACGTAACATTTTTCTGAAAGAAAAGTTATTCGAAAAGTAACACAATAGAAAGACACAATAATTGACCGATGAAAAGAAATAAAAGACATACGTCTTAATAAATAGTTGAATGAAAATAATATATATATATATATATAGGTATATGAAAGAAAGAGAAATTGACTGCAAAGTATCCCGAAATACCTATATCGTTTTGCAATAAAGCTTAAAAGCTTTTAATTAGTAATGTATTTATTAGTTAAAAGTCAAAGCAAAAATAAAAGAATGACAACAAGAAGTATAATTAGAGTACAGATCACACGATTGAACCGTACACCAAGAATTTAAGTAATTTACTTTGGTACTAGTAAAGACACGAGTACCAATTCACATCGTTAAATAATTTGGTAATTAAATTGATATGACTAGAAAATAAGTAACAGTATTACTACAAGTAAAAGTTATAGTACACATTAACGTAAACATAAAGATAAATCTGATATTGATCCACCTAAAGAAGATTCTGCAAAGTAAAATTGAAAGTTTAAAAACCAATGACTAATAGTTATCAGAATATGAAATAACAACAAGATTAGTAATGACAGAAATAAAATAAAATGCCTAATGTAATAAGAATAGTAGAAGCATAAATTAACGAAATTATGCTTATTCTTGGGAAATTCTTGGATTAGTAGTCACCACTGGGCATATTTAATGCTCAGCACATAGAGTTTACTGCGTGCAGGTTCTGAAGTGTTGCGGGAGCATAGTATATTGAAGGACCAGATCGGAAAAGAAGATTTTTGTATTCGTTAGAATAAGCTTTTGGCATGTATATACTTAGACTATTAAGGTGAAAGCTCGAACTGTTTTTAGAATGTATGTTTATTTGTCTTGGATGTATGGACAGTATAAGTTTCGATATGATGTTTGTTTTAATTGTTATAAGATTGTTATTTGATTCTGGAATTAATGAAAAAGTATTTTAAATGTTTCGAATTGTTCGGTAGAGAAAAAAAAATCCGTACCGGTTTCGGCTAAGTTTTGCTTCGGAAAAGACTATTCTGAGAAAGGTGTTACACAAATTATAGGACCATACATTACAGTATCATAAAACAATAAACACATTTACATGATTATGATATGAATAAGAGAAAGAAAGCTTGAGACCTAGAGTATTACCCTCAGGATATTCTCAATTATGTGAAACTAGAAGTACTAATCTCTACTTCAATCCTCAATTTTTGTGTTAAAAAATAAAGAGATATGTATACTATTTAATGTGAATGATTTGTATTGAACTCTAGTTTTAGGAGAAGAGAATTAGTTTCCCTCTCTTAAAAGCCCTGTTCTTTTTCAAAACTCTCAAGATCTGCCTTTTAAAAACCCTAATTTTTTATTTTTTATATCTGGAAAAAAGTTAGAGACCAACTTGACTCATTCTCCAGATTAAAAAGGATTAATCCCTTTAAATTTGGAGTGAATCAAATCCAATCTTCTCCCTTAGTTTTAAAACTAGAAAAACTTGAGAAATCTGGAAATAACCCTACAGATAGGCATCCATCATTAATAGATGGTTTTCCCTCATATGATTCCTTAAAATTTATAAAATTGCCCCTGATCTAACCTAAACTAATGAGAGAGATCCACAAATGACCATCCCTATTATGACAAACTTTCATTTGTCATTGCTAGAGGTTAAAACCAAGGTTTTTTGTGTACTTTGTCAAAACCTTCCTAAAAACACTTAAAAACCATAAAACTTTTATGAAAATGCAAAAATCATGGTCGGAGCTTCAAAATTTTAGATCTCTATTAAAAATATATCATTTTCATCATTGGATAACCCTGATCTAAGCTGCCTCGGGTCACGATGACTACAATGGACTTAATTCTTTTCAAAGATTCATCATTACAATAGAGATCGTGATAACTAGAATTAAAGACTTTTACATTTTCATTTAAATTTTTTAAAGTTGTAGGATTGTATAATTAATATATTGAGAAATTTAATTTTAAATTGGATTAAATAAGAAAAAAATTTATGAGAAAAGCACCATATATGACTTTATTTCCATTGTAAATTAAACTTTCATTCATAATATAAAAGGTACATCTTTAAAATATAAATAAAATTACAATATTTTAAACACATAATTACGAAATTAATGAAATGACTAGAATATATCTCTATTTTTTTATGAAAATAATGGATAGTGGTAACAACGCTGCAGGTATCTAACTTTTATTGATAAATTAGTCTATTTGTTATTTATAGGAAAACCATCCAACTACTTTCCATAAAAAAGTACATTTTCTTTTCAAACAGGACAAAATTTGCCATTTAAGAAAACAACAACCTCGAAATTAAGATGACAAAGCTGTATAACAAAAATTTAATTTGCATTCAATTTTAGCTAACATAAATTATGTAAATCTACAAATACATAAATAAGATATGGACAAAATAAAATCAAATCTGGGATAAAAAAAAATTCAAATATCAATTTATTTACCCAAAAAATTAAAAATAGAAATAACAAATTAAATCACAATTTATTAACACAAAAAAAAAATAAAAGTAACACCAAACTAAGAACAACAAATAAATATCACAAAATTATATGTATATCAATCTGAATTTTTTTTTTAAAAAATTTTGAAAAAATTAAAAAAACATAAAAAATTATAAATTATAAAAATTAAAACTAAAAGAATAGAAAGAAAAATAGAGATATTGTCCACCGGTGGATTGACAACCGGCCTAAACTTTAATAAAAAATAAAAAATAAAACTTTAAATTCGAAGAAAAATGGAGTAGCGTTTTTCTATGAACCATAGTTTGCATTTTTTAAAATATATGAATTGTTTGTTTGTTACATAATAGCCCTATATAGGACTTGCATTAAATGGAGCTATAATATATTCTTCCCAACTTTGGATTAGAGTTGTATATAATGAGACGGTCGGTTTTCTTTGTAGCTTTAATGAAAACACATGTATAAGAGTATGAAGCATAATAATAGAGGATGTCGACTTTTTAAGATGTTTCAATTTCTTTCATTCTTATAAAATTGAATCACCTTTGCATAAAATTTTATTTTAAGAAATTTTCAAACATGAAAACTGATGTAATATATATATATATATATATATATATATATATATATATATATATATATATATATATATATATATATATATATATATATATATATATATATATATCAATTAAAATTTCCTGGAATTTTCTAATACAATTTATCCTTTATAATAAAAGAAGTTAATGAAGTTTTAAGTACGTTTAAGGCAATAGATTTTACTATAACAAAACTTATAAATGTGAACTATGACAATCTTATGTGTAAAACAAAATGTATAGATGTGAACAATGATAATTTTCCAAAACTATCCTAATTTAAAGGAAAAATGCACTTTGAAATTTAGCTTTGTTAATATCGTGTAAGTTAAATTTAAAATATAGGACCTACCAAAACATTAAAAAAAACTAAAGAAATATACAATTATTTAAGATATGCAAATGGTAATGAATTTTTATTCATATTGTTTTATAATTTAGTGGTAACTATAAGTTGAATTTAGATGAAATTAACAAAACATGTTTTCAAATTATATCCATGTGACGTGTGTCGAAACACCTTCACTTCGTGGTAGTGTCCGACTTGCTTTTAAAGGCTTGCTTTTAGAGTCTGAGACTGAACGAAGGCTCATAAACTCGTAAAGATTGGTCACTTCATAATAGACAAGGAATCAACCCAATTTGCCATGTCTTAGGCCTCAAAAAGGCATGAGACAGCATCTCAAGGTACCTCTATTCTATTGTTGATGATCAACCTACAAGGGCCTATATGTGGGCACACGAGCTAGGTATTATGGAGTTGTCATCCAATAGTATGTTAGGAAAGTAAGTCCACCCTCATGAAACTTAAATCCGAGATGGTTTAGAACTTCAGTCTTACTTATACCTTAGTTAATATTTATATAAAAGAGCTTTTATGATTAAGTCTCTATCTCCCATCTTACATGATTTATAAAATAAATAAATTAAAAGCGCATAGAAAGCACATTGGAAATCTACAAAATACATAACTAAAATTATCCAAAAAAGAGGAAAATAAGCATACATAAAACAATATATTTATTGAGATGCTAACATTGGTTTTCGTATGCATATTCAAAATAAAGAGTCCTTGTACAAGTTTTTGAAAACAAGGGGATGAGTGATCCCATTTTGATTTAAAAAAAAAAGAATTTTTTTTATATGTCATTTTTGGAGGAAAATAGGACATTGATCCATGTATTAAGAAAAATCTTATTTTTATTTGTAAACATCATTAAGTGAATTTTTATGTTAGCAGATAGGAAATTCTTTTATTATTACAAATAAAACCTCGAAAGGATTAATACAAAACCTAAAGAATAAAATAAACAAATAAAATGTAGAAATATAAAATTATTATGATGCCAACATCGCAATCTTTGGGGATCCAACACCAAAAGCATCCATCCTATAAAGTTAGTTTGCTAAAAATAAAACCAGAGAGAAATAAAAAAAAATTAGTAATATAATAAATAAACATTAAAGATAAATTAGCACATGCATACTAGATCATAAAAAAATATAAATAGAATAAAAAATACCATTGACAAAAAATAACATGTATACTAATCATGGATTTAAAGCATGTCATGTAATATAGCATAAGTTTGATAAGAAAAGTATAAAAGATATAAAACTGGATTGTCTAGGAGCATCACAAATGGCTAAAACAAGGAGGGACGGGCAGCTACAAAAAGCACGCGACAAGAAAATAAGCCCCGTTATGTCATGTCACTCGTTATGAGAGACGGTTGTCGCTTAAGCTTTCTTCCCATGGATCGCATCCTGAGTGTAAAATACTCACTAAACATGCATAAAACACCTTATAAATATACTAAAATGACTTATGGAAGCCAAATAACTTATTTAATTCACACAAAATCATTAAATTAAAATAAAATCAAAACTTTTACCAAGAAAGTAAACATTCATCAATGGAGAAAATCTACAACATGCCATTCTATATGATTTTAATTATTTTCAATCAAACAAGGCACAATAAAATTGAAATAGACATTATTCAAAGTAGTATAACATAAAATCTTGAGATAAAAAATGAAATCTTCACATAATGAACCTAAAAGAATCTATATGTCATTTAATTTATCTTAATATAAAAATAAACAAAGCCCAAAATATTATCGGTAGTTTAATCTCTGGAAAGTTAGAAAACTATTCTCTGAATTCCTCTTTCGATGATTTTTAGAATTAAAAAGATAAAAAAATCATTTTTAGGAAAAAAATAATATCCCCCAAAAAGAAGATTACGAGAGAGAGCACCCCTTTCCTTCAAGGAATAAAAATTATATTTTTTATCCTTTAAGAAAGGATGATGCCTGCTTCAAAAAATCATATCTAAATCCCTAGGGTTTTTTTCCTTTTATACCAAGATAGAGTTTTAAAATCCCTCAAACTCTATCTCTTCCTTGAAATCTAGTTAAAATCCCTATCAATCTTATTTTAAAATTTGATCTTATTGAGTTCAAACCTCAACCAAACTTTTAACTATAGAAACATGCAGAATGAGCATAAAAACCCCACAGACAAATGACATTCAACCCACAGATGGGCACCACTAAGAAGGGAATTAAAATTATGAATCTACCCTTTTTTCCCTAACCTAGTTGACTTATGCCCCTAACTTAATAAGTGATGGGCATAAGTCAACAAGTCATGGATAGGATAAGAAAGGATAAAGCAGCCTATCAGCTAGAAATAGATGGATGAAAATGGGCCATAGACAAGCGTCTTTTTTTATGATAGACGGGTGTTTGTCACAAAAGTGTCATATTCTATAATTAAAACATCATTCTTACTCTCTAAGAAATAAAAGGATTAAACCCCACTAAAAATATTTTAAAAAGCTTTATGAAAACCAAAGATAGGAGTTAGAGCTTTCATCCTTTTTTTGTAATGTAGATAATACTTCCTCATTAGGTAACTCTAATCTAGGTGATAACTCCAATTTATTCTTTATTTTTAGTGTGTTTTTTATCTGTGTTTTTTGTGTTATTTTTCCTTTCTTTCTTTATACCAAATTGGACTATTTTTAAGAATTATTGAGTTTTAATGTGTTAAATGGTGAATTTTGACTTTTTACAGAAATTTAACTTTACACACAATAGAGACTAATTAGTCGCCACCATGTGTCATGAAAAATTTCCAAAGTTTACTATTTCACTAATGTACACGATAGAGACTAAACAGTCTTTGCCATGTGCAAGGTAGCTTTTGAAAAAATCAATCCAGAATTATCATGCATAGTAGAGACTAATCAGTCTTTGTCATGTGTCCTGAAACAATACTGATTTAATTGATTGATCATGGTAGAGAGTAAATAGTATCTACCATCTGTCACCTCTAAGACTATAAGAGAGAAATTTGTTTGGCTCAGAAAGGAGAAGCAAAAATTTTAGATCCAAGTTTATTTCTTCTTTCATTTTTTGCTTTTCTGCTATAAATACTTTGATTAGATCTATTTCAATTCACAATTTTAGATTAGATTTAAACCCATTTAAATTAGTAATAGTTGTTATCTTTATCTTATCTTAGAGTTATTGAAGAAATCTTGGATTTCAATTGGGACTTCATTAGTTACAATAGACTTTTACATTTTTTTCCTCTCTTCTTTAATTTTAGAAATGTTTAGTTTGTAGTTTCATTGCTGAGGGATCTATGAATCCTTATATCTATGTAATGGATTAAACTTATTTTGATTTATATATTATTAAATTTTCTATTCTTTAATGTGATTATTTATATATCTATTTTATAAAGTATTTGATCATTTTTACTTTATTTGATGATAACTATTATGCTTGAATGGAATAGGTATTGTCATGCTCTGTTTTAGCTATCTATATGTTGTAAATTATGGGATGATTTTGGAATTAAGGCTTTAGGTTTATGGCTTATGTATAGTTAATTTTAGAATTAGTTAAAGAATATATAGGTATTGGATCAGTTGGCTCTAGAATATAAAACTAATTCACACCTAGGTCTTGAGACTCATGCTTAGGTAGCTATTTGGTTGGCTTTGGAATTGGAAAGTGGGTAGTTAAAGTAGTTTGCTCTAGAATAGGAAACTTAGGTTTAGATGGGTTGTCCACATTTAAGGCATATGATTCTTTATGCTAAAAATTCATTACATTAGGTATGGAGAGAATTAAAGTACCTTGGCAATGTTTTTAATTAATGTTTTAATCTTTGATTTCATTAGCATTATTTATTTATTCTATTATTTAGATTTAGAACTCCCTTCAATTCAAACATGGAGATTATCTTAGATTAATTCCACTCAATCATAGATATTTACCATGACAACCCCTTTTTCCTAGGATTCAATATTTTGGGATCTTAAATATATTTTTCCTATATTACTTGACTAATCTAGTGTACTTGCAATCATTCAATAAAGTTTTTAGCACTATTGCCAGCTAAAATGGTATTATTTGTTTAATATCTTTAGTTGAGTTAGTCTAAGATTTTTATTTTTATTTATTTTTTATTTGGCATTATTCTTTATAGTAAGATTTTATGGCATTTTCAATAGACACATGATTATGTTTAAGAATATGAATTGGTTTTTTGATATCACAAATGGAAGAATTAAAGAAAGAAATGCAAGGAATGCAATGCTTGCATTAACCTCCAAGAATCTATTCATAATCATCTTTTAAAGAATCTTATTCTCCATGGATTTTACAAGAGTCTAGTGCCTCTAAAATTTAAATCCTTATTGACTTGCTTGCAAGTAGGCAGAAGCAATTTAGAGCTGAAAAAGAAGAATGGATGGCTATAATTAATTCTCAAGAAGCAAAGATCAAAAATTAATAGACTTTATTACAAAATCAAGATAATTTATTAAACTCAAAAGCATTTATTTAGAGATCAAGAATTGGGAATTAAAAAGTTGTAATCCAATTTGGAGTTCTTGAGTATTTATATGGAAAATTAAAGTGATGGTGATAATGAGGATGATTTAAGTCGTATGCCAATAATGGATAATAAAGAATTTTAGTTTGGGGTGCATGAGTTAAAGGAGGAACCAATCATTGTTGAAGACAAGTATTGTAGCTTGGAAAATGAATTTAGATCCCTTGTAAATGATTTTTTGCAAAAAGAGTAAGAAGTATTTAATTCTCAAGTTGAAACACTGAATTCAGTCCTCTTGAATAATTTATTAAGGCTAGAAGAGCTAGTAGAGTTCCTATTTAAGGAACCCAAGGTGGAGTCATACTTCATCGAAGACATTATATTTCCTACCTTGGTGAATTTTGATAAGTTTCTCCTACTAATGAGAGAAAATGAGGAGCAAAGTCTGAAGAGGCCAATATTTATATCATAAGCTCAGCATCTAGATAGTAAAATAAGTCAAGCTAATGACTTATCAAACTCAAAACTATTTCTAACCATACCTTTTAAAGTAGTTTGTTTATTTTGTTTGTTTTGTTGATTTTGTTAGTTTTTAAGATTTTAGTTTTTATTAGTGTATTTTTCCTAAATATGTGGTGATTTAATTATTTATGGATGTTTTCCATTTTAATATTACAATTTGTCAAGTAAATGAGCATGAAAGTGGGTGTTAAAATTAAAAATTTTCTAAAATTTTTATTGGCCATAATAGAGACTGATTTGTCTCTGTCATGTGTAATGTGAACTTTAGTACATAATATAAATACACAATAGAGAATAATTAGTCTCCATCATATGCAAATTGAGACCTAGATGTGTTTTAGTCCATAATAGAAATGCATAGTAGAGACTCTTTTGGTCTCCATCGTGTGTTAAGTGTAATTTTGTTGTAGAAGGGTTATACAATGTAGAGAATGATTACTCTCTACCATGTCCAAAATGAGCAGTGAATTTCATTTAGTCCACTAGGGCCATACACGATAGAGAATAATTTGTATCTACTATTTGTCAAACTTAATTTCAATACAGAGGAGTTATACATGGTAGAGAGTGTTTACTCTCTTTCGTGTGTAAAGGGACACATTAGTCTAGAATGGGTATACACAGTAGAGAACATTTAGTCTCCATCATGTCCTTAAAAAAATGAAATGGTGTGTTTTGATTTGTTGTGAGAGACGATAAAGACACTTTTATCTCCATTATATGTCATAAGGTTTTAGTCATGTCTATATTTAAAATCCTATTTTTCTTGCATCTCTTGGCATTTTACTCTATTTCATCCTCTTCTCATCTTTATTTTCGATTCACACACCCTATTCTTTGTGTATTCTCTTTCAATTTATGGCAAGCTCATCACTAAGTAAGTACAATCCAACTTTTGTCTATTTAAAATTTCAATTTTATTCTTCTGTTATATTGTTCTTATGGAGTTCGATGTTATTTATATGAGTTTATCTTTCTTTGATGCATATTTTGGGGATTTTATAGTGCTTATAGTAGTTTTGCATGCTAGATTTGGCTAAGTTTCATGTATAAGTGATTAAGTTTCTAAATTTTGAATGTGTGTATGTACTTTTCTCTAATCTAGTGGTAAAGATGTTTAAAGATAAATAGAGCCTTTTGGATCTTTGATGGAACATGAATTTTTGACATGCATGCTCAATGTTCGATTAAATGCCTTATATAAGCTTATTTTTGTGTTTAGCCAAAAAATAAGGGTTATTTGTGCTAAATTATGTAAGAAGCAGTGTGTTATGGGTTTTAGCTTGAAAATTGGTGTTTTAAATCGCTTGTTTGGTGCTACATCTTATTTGTTCTAATCTATGTCTATTGAAGTTATGATCTTGGACTAAAATTTTTGTTTATATAATTTACTTATGTTCTTTTGAATTGGGATTACCATATTGATCCTTTTTCTTTTGGACAAAATTTGATTGTTACAATTTAGCATGTTTGTATTATCTTGTTCTCGTTCAAATGCCATGATCATCGAATAGTAATAGGTTTTTTTAATCTAGGGTAGCAATAGCTTGGTTAGGATTGAATTTTTTAGGATACATCAAATAATTTTTATAGTTAAGGCATTTTACTGTGTTAGGTGCTTAAGTTGCTCTTTATTACCCTTTTTATGCTATTGAAAGCATGCTTGCTCCTACATTTTGAGTTGCCAAATGATTTACTTTTTTGTGTATTCTTATTTTATGCTAAATCTTAGTGTGCATTTCCTGCCTTTTTATTGTGATAAGTTATGCTAAGAAAATGTTAATGTCTGTGATGCTTGCAATTTCTTATCTTATGGCAATGTCACTAAAGCGTACAATGAAAAAGGTTAGATCATCCTCCTCTACTCCTTAAGATTCTCCTTAAGAATGGCATATGTGATATTGGGTACATTTTTCACAACCTGAGTATATTCTAACAACATATACTGATATGGGTATACTATAGGATCTTAACCTAAGATATAAAGTGGAGAGATTGATTGCCAATGTAGAGTAGACTGAGTTCATAAGCAAGAAAGAGAAAGTATATCCACATCTGACTATGGACTTTTTAGCCACAATGCACATCAGAATACGGAAGGACAACCTATAGATAAAGCTATGATCAATTTTTGGTTGGATAGGCATTCCTACGAAATGAGCTTCAATGAATTCTCTGCTCATCTGGGATTTAATCCCTATTCTATAAGAGGTATAAAGAATTTAAACAAGTAACAAATATGGAATGGCATATGTGATAAGCTTAAGCCATTGACCTTTATGATAGGCAACACAAAGGCTCATCACTTAAGAAATGATGCACTGAGAATTCTCGATTGTTGGCCAGCATTGTTAATCTTTACACACACTGAAGGCCCTAAAAATGTAAATGTGAATGAGGAATTATCTTGTATGTGATGATGCATTCTATTCCCTTGAATAGAGCAGTGTTCATTGCTGTAAAAATTGAGGAGCTACAAAGCTTCCCTAAGAGGTAAAGCAAAATATCTCTTGGTAGCATAGTCACAATATTGGCAAAGGCTATCAACAATGCACCGTTGGGTAGAGATATGGGTAACCCTACCATTATTGATAGAAAAATGTTGAAGAACATATTTGTGTTAGTTGATGATCCTAGATTTGGCAAAGGACATCTCATGGTTTCTGATAGAAAAACTTATTTGAATAATGTTGTCAAAAGCAATATTGTCCTACCAGGAGCTGATAATGCAGCGATCACATTGCCTTCGTAGCAATATGCTGCAATTCTAGAGAAATTCAACACGTTGGCAGCAGGACAAGCAGAGCTAAAAGGCAGGACAAGTTGAGCTCATTGCTAGCATGAACTAGTTGATGACCACCATGATGATGATGTAATCTAGATTTGATATACACTTCCCTCGTCCACTATGGCAAGATTGAATTTTAAGGATATTCTAAACCCCCCTTTTATTTTAAGATATTATTATATTATTTTGTTGGGGACAACAAAGTTTTGAGTATGGGGTAGGGTCTATTAGGAATGTTATTGTTGCAAGCTTTTTGAGAAATTGTTGGGTTGTTATGTTTGAACTTTATCACCACATTTAGCTATATATTTTTGCTTTTTTGTTTTACTTTTTAGTAGTTAATTTTTATTATTTAAACTTTGAATTTTAGTAATATTATGTTTAGTTTAAATTTTGTCTTTTATTTTCTTTTATTGATTTTTTTTAGTTTTATTTTATAATTTATGTTATTTTTTAGTTTACTTTATTTTTTCAGGCTTTGTTTTTAATTTTGGTTTATTTATTGTGATTGTTTTAGTTTTTTTTTATTGTTTCTATTAATTACTTTTGAATTTTTTATTTAGTTTGACCTCGTTAGTTGTTCCTATTAAGAATAAACTTAAACTTCGAGTTAGTAAAGCCTTTTTAGGTTAGTTTAAATAGCAATATAGTAGTTAGTTGTTAAATGAATTTTCTTTATCGATTAGTTTCAATTAATTCAATACCAATAAGCCTCCTAATAAGTGTCCATTGTTGAACTATTTTTAGAAAATTTAGAAAAACCAGTGCATAAAGGTGATTGAGTAGGAATTCTAGAGCACTAGAGCCTTCTTCATCACCCTTTAAAGCAATAATACAACTTAATATTTTTTTTATCAAACTCTAAAATGACTTTTAACCTACCTTTATTATATAATATCCTTTGTAAGCCATTTTAAGCCTATTTAAGCATGCTAAATGCATGTTAAATATAGTTTTGTTGATTACATTTGTATTATTTCCCCAAAGCCTAAAAGCCTTTGTCTTACCCCTTGTAGAACTAGCAATTCTAAGAGTAGTGGGATAAAATTTTCTTGGGTGATTCAAGTGAGTAAAAGAGTTGAGCTTCAATTATTTGGGAATCTAGAATTAGGGATACATTGCCAAGCTTAGTATGATTTTGTAATTTCTAGATTGTAGCTCTTTATTTGATAGAATATTTGTGAGTCCCTGTTTATCAATTGTTAGGTTTGATTTCTCTAACTCTAGTTTAATAAAAAAAATCAAGTTCAGAGGTAGTAATCATGATTTAATCTAAGTGTGGGGTACTTTATGTTTAGAGGATAAGAGTTTAAGCTCTAAAAGTATTAATTGAGCTAAATAATGAGAACTCTGGTTTAGTGTTTATATTAAGTATATTTTTATCTATATTTAAATCTCATTTTGCGTTTGTTTTATTTTAAGTGTTAAAATTTTCTTTTTATACCAAATATGACTATTTTGAGAATTACAAAGTTTTTGAGTGATTAATGGTGTATTCTTGAATTTTTTGCAGAAGAAATGGCTAGCACTCACTTGAGACTATTTTTCTCAACTGTGTTTTATACAGAACCTCAAAACACACCGTTTTACATAGGGACTTGGCTGAGACCAACTATCTCCAATGTGTCCAGTGCAGACTTTAAGGTTGATTTAGTCTAGAAGGTATGCATGGCTAAAGCCAAAGCATCTCAACCGTATGTTGTTGCTATAATACTCTTTTAACATATTGGAATCAATTAAGACCAATCATCTCTGCCATATCCTGCTTTGGATTAGTATAAAAGTTGCATTATATCTAGCTGTAAAGGAGATCTTTTTAGGTTTTTGAATTCTAGGGTCTTTCTCTGCAGTTTTAGCTCATAGTTTTTCATACTTTAGGATTTTTATACTTAGCTTCTATAGATTTACTTGTAAAATTTACACTTTCAATATAGTTTTACATCAAAAATACATAGTTATAGTTTAGTTTATAAATTAAATTTCAAGTTTTCAATCAAGCTCAACTTAGGAAAGAAGAAGAGAAACTACTGCAACTTTAGATCCTCATCTTCAAATGGGTTTTAGAGTTTTATTTTTACCTTTTTCTTGTTGTTTTCATTATGAGTAGTGAGTACTCATTTTATTGTTCAAGGATCTTTGAATACCCTAACATATGTAAAGAATATGAACTTATTTATTCAAAATATATTTCAGATGTTTCTTTTCCCTTGTGTTTATCTTGGTATAGCTATTATCTAAGTATTTATGCTATTAATCTTATTCAAGTTGATGGATTTATGTTTGTTTAATGTTTATATCATGCATGTGTTAGAGAGTATGCCCTAGAGCCCATGTAATAGGGATGTTTTTTCATATGTATGAATTTATTTTCTTAATAAAAGGCATCATTCATTTATTAATGCTATGTTTAAGTACATGAGTTTGTAAATCTTCAATTAATAAATGAAGTCCTAGATATTATAAACACAGTGCAAAGGCAATCATGAAAGTGTTCATGATATGAGATGACTATTGCATGCAAATGTGTTAATATCTAAATATCCCTAGTCATAGAATTAACAAGATAGGACATTGTTAATTCGGACAGACTAGTACATGTTATGCTTCTTGAATGGTTCAAGCAGTGGTTCTCATAACTGTGATTATGGATGATAATCAAAGCTAACATGTGGATGCTTGTTAGAAGAACAAGTTCATTGGAGACCTGCAAAGAGAATCCTCATATGGATATTAAATCTATGTCAGTGAGGAATCTCTTCATAGCAGTGGTGCAAGTATCCTTAGACTTGAGATCACCAAAGTTATCTTAAGTAGCAAGTGTTATACTTTGACTCCATAACTGCTTACTTCCAACTGGGAGTGAACATAGTTAAGAGGTTAGGTATATCATGACCTACTTGAAGGTAGTTGAGTGATTAACAAAGGATTCACCATCCGAGATTTAATAAGGGAAGTTATCTCGCATGTTTCTGTAATTACCTTGTTCGGTGAATCTCTAGCCAGAGTGAAATGCCAAGATGGATGGAGATCCATAAGTGGGCATTTTGGGAACAATGGTTAAATTAATAAAACATACATAATTAGATTTATATGAGTTGACAGATATCCATACTCATAATCTAATTGAGATAAGTGTGGTGAAAGGAGTAATTGCACGATAACTATTCTATGGAAGGGTACAGTCAAACCATATGACTTTCCTGACATTTGGGTAGTCATAATGCCTAGCTAGAGGCCAAACATGACTTGTATAATAATGTATCAAAATATCAATAGAGATTGATAAAATGATTTAAAGGATTTTAAATCATGTGAGTTTTGAGAAGAACTTACAATTATACTGCCAACATGGACAGGAACCCAATAGGTCACACACATATAAAGAAAGGATAAAATGATAAAATGATGAGGATAATAATATTTGATATTATTATGATGGAAGAGAATTGAATATGATAATAATTAATTAAAGAGTTTAATTAATTATGATCAAGTAAAATTATCCGCGGAACTTTTGAGAAATGTTCTGTAAATTGGACCTAAATGAAATAATGTATTTCATGATTAATTATTATTATCTTATAAGTGTTATAAGACTACTATAAGTGTTATAGGACTGATATAATAATTAATAGGTCCATTGAAGGAATTATTAAGGGCCAGAGGAATAAAGAAAGTTGGCGGAAGCCCTTCTGTAAGGGCCACACGTCTACACCAATATAGAAGGCCTTAATGGGCCATTTCATGCACCAAATTAATTTATATATGTTACATAAGTGTTATGGAACTCACATATTTAATTTGGTTGGATTTGGAATCCATTTGTGTATTTAAATTCAATTAGATGCACAAAGGGCCTAGTTTGTGAATTTTGTGCATGGTCTTTTATGAAAAGATTTAATTTGGAATTAATTAAGCCCAAATGATTATATTTAAATCCATAGGCCCAATTAATAATTCTCCAGCAATTTTAAAGAGTCTTATCTCATCTAGAAGTTGGAATTTTAACTTGATTTAAAGAGTCCAACTAATGAGGATAAGAGTTAAGTGATTAAATTGAAAAGAAGGTCTTTTCTCTCAATCTATCTCTCTCTTATGCGCCATTCTCAAGCTAGCTCTTGAGAATTTTGGCCAGCCCTAGTAAAATACCAATTTGTTGGTTCGATTTATCCTTCTCTAGTGTGGATTACTCATTGGAGGTGTTCGATTTTGGACACTGTGGTTTGCGACAACCCGGTACGAAGTAAAATCAACTGTTCAACAAAAATCAAGGTGATTTTTCTTATTCTCATATAATAATATTGTGTATTCATGGCAAGATCAAACCTTATGGTTGAAAAAATTTTAAAATTCCGCTCATGTATGCAATGCATGTAACCGTTAACTCTAACAGTTAATATTGAACTTTATAAATATGTTATAAGACTATACATAGGGTTTGAAAGGGTTTGGAGCCCATTCAAATGAACAAGCCTAATTTTATTTAGGCTGTATGTACAAAGTTGGACAATTAGGCTTGTAAGTGTCACTTAAGCCCATCTAATTGGTCCAAGCTTAATTAAAAGGTACAAATATTATAAATTAACCCTAATATGACCCATAAGAGGTATAAATACTTTTCAAAATTAGAATTAAGGCAAAGGAAGTAAAAAGAAAGAGAAAAATAAATATTATATTTCTTCTAGCCATCTCTCCCTTTCTCTTCAAGTTGAATTGGCTTTACTAGTCCCTAATCCAATTTTAGCCATTGCTACACCTTGAGAAGGTTCTTAAACTTTACTTCTTGTGTGGATAACTTGGAGGTGACTTGAAGTAAGGACACCAATGGTTTATGACTACCCGATGAGAAGGAAAATCAATTGTTCACAACACTCAAAGGTGATTTTCTTTATTTTCATTAACATATATATTGTATATTCATGGAGAGATCTATTATATTGGTTAATAAATTTTAATTTCCGCTTATGCATTTGATGCATGTAACTTATCTAATTTCCAACATGGTATAAGAGCCAAGGTTTTTCCATGAATTTATAATTTTATGTTTTTATGGAATATTTTTTATTTTTGAGTTATTTATGTCATGAACTTTAAAATATTAGATTTTGATATTCATGAATGAGAAATATCGATTTCTATATGTATATGGTTAAATAAATAAATGGATGAAGAAAATGATTTCTTTTGTGCAAAGGAAAGTTTTATGTACAAAGAATCATTCTCTAGGTGTAGAAAAGTTTTTTCTTCCAATAAAATTAAGGGGCTATTCTAAATAAAATTTTATTTGTTCCATTCTAAAATTATTTTGATGATATTTTATGTGCTTAATATGTGATATTAAGCCATAGGATCAAACAAAATTAAAATCATACATGGTTTGCATGAAAATTAGTTTAATCGAAAAGTTCGATAAATTGGTGTTCTTCGTGTGTTCATGATTAGAACAATTTTTGATCTTTTAGATCTGATATATCCGATTTATCAATGTGTTTTTAATAATTGGATTAATTAAAATGGACCTTAATTTAATTGGATTGATTTTAATTCATTAAAGCCACTTAATGGACTTAATTGAGTCTATAGGCTTTGTTTAAATTAGTAAATGACTTGGTGGGCCCAAGGAGCTAATTTAAATTAAAATAATAGACTTGAATTAAGTTTATTAATGGATTTTAAGGGCTAAAGTGGGCTTAATATATGTTTGTCTAATTCCTAAGGCCCAAATAGCCCAAAACACACAAAACTAGTTTGTGTGTGAACACACTTTAGGGCTTTATATGTAGGTTTCAGCCCACGCATGGTTTTAAGCCCAAAATTGATTCTTTAATTATTTAATATTATTAATTAAGTAATCAATTAATAATCATTTGGATTGATAATTATGATAAGAGCACATGCATGCAAAAGGTCTCCTAAAATGGAAAAAGTTTCCAAATTTGATCACATTATTACAATAGCTCAAAAGTAAATTTCAAGTGTTAAAACAAAGTTATTATTCCATTATTATACTTTATTTTTATGCATTAGAATTACATATAAGGTTGTATGATTGGCATGATGGATAGTTATGGACAAAACCTAATGTGATTGAGTATAATGCATGTTTCGGCCTAATAAGGACTTTTATGTCCCGGCCACTTGTTTTTGGTTTGTATTTTTTTTCAAATTTTAATATATAATTAGATTACTTAGATTAGAATTAGAAATAGAAATGAAGACCATAAACAAGGAGCAAAATGTGCCAAATGGAAATCCAACAAGATTAAAGATAATGTAACTATCTATATTTGTTTAAATCATGCATATTAAATAGGTTTGACTTTTTGATCTCCTTTTTGGCTCAAGGAGGTCAACGTAGTAAAGTCTATAACTATACCATATTTTTATGCTTATATTTATGCGATAAATATAGGATGTATACCAATGTAGGCCATGTATGATGAGACTTAATTAACAAAAATCCCTCAAACTAATACTACGTACATAAGCCTTCCATTGATTAGAAGAGAACCAAAATTCTTTATAGTATGGGTTATTGATCATAATCAAGCTCACATTATATCGAATATGTTCAAATCCAATTAAATGGGTCATCTTAGCTAGCCCATTAGGTTTTTTACCATAGTCAAGGCTAATGGTTATAAAGACAAGATTGGGGAATACATATATGATATACAAGTATCAAGAGTTGATAACCTAATGATCTAATAGTTATTAGAGACACAATTGGTATAAAGATACCTACCTTTCAAGGGTATGGAGTTTAACTTGTTAACCACAGTCAAGGTTAAATTTCATATCAGGGATTGGATATTGGTCCACTAAAAAAACCATCGGGTTCTCTCGGATCATATAGTGAGGGCTATTAATTCACAATAAAATAGTAGGTGTAAATGGATTAATTAAAGACCTAATTAATGTATACATATACATGAACATGCTTTCATATATTTACTAAATTCACATATAAATCATCATTAGGAGCACATAAAACATAAACCTATGATCAATCTTAGATAACAAGCTGGTTGATAGCAATTATTCTAACTGGATCAAGCAAGTGAGAAGTATTCTCAGGGCTAAAAAGATCTATTATATCTTGGATAAAGATCCACCACCACTTCCATCAGATGATGCCACCAAAGAGATCAAGGGCATTTATCAAAAATACATGGAGGATAGTGCGGCAGCAGCATATCTGATGCTGGGTGTTATATCCTCAAAGTATCAGACACAATATGAAAAGATGGATGCTAGAACCATCATTTTACTTCTAGAGGAGTTTTATGCTTCTCAAGCTAGAACTGAAAAATATAAGATTGCTCAACCTCTTTTTAGCTGTAAAATGGTGGAAGGTACTTAGGCTACTACTCATGCATTAAAGATGTATGGTTTCATTGAGCATTTAAGTAGGCTTGGCTATCTTATAGATAATGATCTACATATAAACTTTATATTGTACTCGTTGGCACCAAGTTTTGTACCTTTTATGCATAACTTCAACATGAATAAGATTTAAGTAACCATTCCTGAGCTAATCAATATGCTCAAAATAGCTGAGGAATCCTTCAAAGAGCTTTATGTTTGTCACTTCTACTAAAGGCAAAAGGCAGAATAAGAAGGCAACCAAGATGCAGCCCAAGCGTGGTAGGATATCTAAGAAAAGGGCTACCAAGAAGTAGAATCTCAAAGGGACTTGCTTCCACTGTGGGAAAGATGGCCACTGGAAGCGTAACTACATATGTAACGTCCCCAAATGGTTATTTGTAGAAATTGTCTGCTTTGGGCTAAGGCCCTCATGGTTTTAAAATGCATCTGCAAGGGAGAGGTATCCATAGCCTTATAAGGACTACTTCGACCGATGTGGGATATTACAATCCACCCCACTTAAATAGGCCCAGCGTCCTTGCTGGCTCGGAGGCCCAGTATTATGTTGGCACATGGTCCGACCCTCGGCTCTGATACCAACTATAATGGCGCCAAATGGTTTTTTACAAAAATTGTTCGATTTGGGTCGAGGTCCTCACGATTTTAAAACACGTCTGCAATGGAGAGGTATCTATAGCCTTAAAAGGACTACTTCATTCTCCTCTCTAACCGATGTGGAATATTACAGCACAGCCTATCTAGATTCTCTCAAAAAGAATAAGCAAACTGATGTTTCTACTTCAGTTATTCATATGATTGCAATCAATACTTATTTTCTTACTTCAAAGCAATCTTAGGTATTAGATACTGGATGTGGATCTCATTTGTGTAATGATCTACATGGGCTTAAAAGCAGCATAAGAGTTGAGAAGGCAGAGATATATTTATAGTTAGCTACTGCATAAAATAGCTTTACAATAGTTGTCGGGACTTATCATTTGCCTCTTCTAAGTGGATGATACTGGAATTAAATAATTCTTATTATGTTCTAGCATTATCTAAGAGTATTATTTCTTTCAGTTGTTTATTAAATGATTATGACATTTCTTTCAAAGAAAAATGTTGTTCCATTTTTAAAAACAATATATTTTATTCTAAAGCTATCATTGAGAATGGTATATTTGTTCTTAATCTAATTAAAGAAGTACGTAATATAGATACCAAGAGAATGAAATAAGATAATCTAAACACCTCATATTTATGGCATTATCATTTAGGCTATATAAATGAGAAATGCATGACAAAATTGCATAAGTCTGATGATTTGGGATCATTTGATTATAAATCATTTGATACATGTGAACCTTGTTTATTAGGAAAACTAACTAAAGCTCCCTTTACTAGAATAGGAGAATAAACTAAAAATACTTTAGACTTAATACATTCATATGTATGTGGTCCAATGACTACACATGCTAGAGGAGGTTACTCTTACTTCATTACTTTCATAGATGATTACTCTAGGTTTGGATATATCTATCTAATGAAATATAAATATGAAGTATTTAAAAAGTTCAAAGAATTCAGAAATGATATAGAGAAACAATTTAGCAAAAGTATTAAGAACCTTAGATCAAATCGACATGGAGAATACTTAAATCAAGAGTTTCAAGATTCTCTTAGGGATAATAGGACTTTATCTCAATGGACTCCGCTATATACACCATAGCATAATAGTGTATCTAAAAGGAGAAATTGAACACTATTAGATACGATTCGATTAACGATGAGCCAAGCAAACTTGCCTAAGTCATTTTGGGGATATGCACTAGAAACTATTTTTTATATGTTAAATAGAGTTCCTAGTAGATTGGTTGATGTTACTCCATATGAGATATGGAATAATAAAAAGCCCACACTTTCTCGTATAAAGATGTGGGGTTGTCCTACTTATGTCAAGAGGATAATGTCAGATAAGCTAGATGTTAAGTTTGATAAATTCTTATTTGTAGGATATCCAAAAGAAACATTTGGATATTATTTTTACAATCCCTTATAACAAAAGGTGTTTGTTTTATGGCATGTTGTCTTCTTAGAAAGAGAGTTCTTTCTATGAGAGGATAGTAGGAAAAAAATTAAACTTGGTCAAGTTTAAAACCCACAAATAGAAGTAGATCATTTGATTGAACCAGAGACTAAATATCATAAAGGTGAGATTGTAGTTGAACCTAATTATACACAATATCCTAGAAGGTCTACTAGGATACATTATATCCCTGATATATGATTTCACATTAATTCAGATAGGAACATAACTATAGTAGAGAACAATGAGCCTACAAGCTATCAAGAAGTTTTGAACAGTTTTGAACATGATTTATGGCTTAAGGTTATGCAATCCAAAATGAACTCTATGTATGAGAAAAAAGTATGTACTTTAACTCAACCACTTGAAGGCATAAAACCCATAAGGTACAAATGGATTTTCAGAAAAAAAGATTAACATGGAAGGTAATGTAGTTACCTATAAAGCTCACTTAGTAGCAAAAGGCTATCATCAAAGAGAAGCAATTGACTTTGATGGAACATTTCTCCCATAGCGATGCTTAAGTCTATAAGGATATTTTAGCTATTGTTGCTCATTATGATTATGAGATTTGGCAAATGGATGTGAAGATAGTTTTCCTAAATGGAAATCTAACTGAGGATGTGTACATGACACAACTTAAGAGGTTCACATCAGGGAATGGTAAAAAGGAATATAAGCTTCAAAGATCCATTTATATATTAAAGTAGGCCTCTAGGAGCTAGAACATTCGATTTAATAAGATAATTAAAGAGTTTAGTTTCTTACAGAATAAGGATGAACCTTGTGTATATAAATAGGTCAATGGGAGTGTAATAGTCTTCCTAGTTCTATATGTGGATGACATATTGATCATGGGAAATGACATATCTCTTCTTTGATCAATTAAAATATGGTTATCCAAGCAATTCTTCATGAAAGACCTTAGAGAAGCATCCTACATTCTGAGAATAATGATTTATAGAGATAGATTTAATAGGTTACTAGGTCTTTTTCAAAGAGCATACATTGATAAAAGTATTGAAAAGGTTAAATGGATCTTTCTAAGAAAGGGTTTATACCCATGTTGTATGGGAAACACCTTTTAAAGTCTACATGCCCATGACACTAAGGGATAGAGAAAGCATTGATAGAATACCATATGCATATGCAATTACTTCTATCATGTATGCTATGTTATGGACACATCCATATGTAACATTTGCTTTGAGTGTCACAAGCATATTCCGATCCAATTTTAGAGGAACACTAGGTAGCAGTCAAGAAGATCCTTAAGTACTTGAGAAGGACTAAGGATGTATTCTTAGTATATGGAGAGAGTAATTTAGATGAAAATAGGTATATTGATTCCATCTTTTAGTTAGACAAGGATGACTATAAGTCATAGTCTGATTTTATATTTATAATGGGAGGATAAGCAATTAGTTGGAAGAGTTCCAAATAAGAAACAACTACTAATTCAACAAAAAAAGCTAAGTGCATTGCTACTTTTAGGGTGGCAAAACAAGTAATATGGATTAAAAAGTTCATATTTGAGCTTGGAGTGGTACCTAGCATTGTTCATCCTATTCCTTTATATTATGACAAAAATGGAGCCATTGTACAAGCAAAGGAACCATGATCTCATCAGTGATCCAAGCATATTTTCAAGTGCTACCGTCTCATTAGAGAGATAATAGCAAGAAATGATGTGAAGAGAGAAAAGGGTCCCTATAAATGATAATGTGATGGATTTCCTTACTAAGGCACTTTCCCAAAATAAGCACGATCACCATATAAATAATATAGTCTTAAGATATATGAGTGATTAGCTCTAATGCAAGTGGGAGATTGTTAGGGAGTATGCCCTAGAGCCCATGTAGAAAGGGATGTATTTAATATATATGAACTCATTTTTTTTATGAGAAGGCATCATTCATTTATTAATGTTATGTTTAAATACATATGTTTGTTTATCTTAAATTAATAAATGAAATCCTTGATATTTTAAAAACAATGCAAAGGCAATAGTGAAAGAGTTCATAATATAAGATGTCTATTACATATAAATGTGATAGTATGTAAATATCCCTAGTCGTAGTATTAACAAGATAGAACATTGTTAATACAGATAGACTAGCACATGTTATGCTTCCTGAAAGGTTAAAGTAGTTGTTTTCATAACTATGACAATATGAGATGATCAAAGGTAACATATGGATGCTTGTTATAAGAATAAGTTCATTAGAGACCTACCAAGAGAATCGTCACATGGATATTAAATCTATGTCAATGAGCAATCTCGTCATAACAGTGGTGCTAATATCCTTGGACTTAAGATTACCAAAGTTATCTTAAGTAGTACATGACATACTTTGACTCCATAACTGCTTACCTCCAACTGAGACTAAAATATCAGAAACCACCAGAACAAATTGTGAGGTTTCTGCCTTTTTTTTCTTCTTGAGGCCAAATTCACTTTATTCCTTCATAACCACTATTTTTCATCTCTTCTAATCTCTCTCTAAAATCAACCCCTCTAGATTAATTTTAGCCTCTCTATCATATTATAATATCCTCTAATCTCCAATTTGAGGAGCAAAATTGAGAGAAATCAAGGATTGATGTTTATGTATCAAAAATAAGGTATAATAAATCAAGCTTTATAATTTGACTTAAAGGTTTATATAGATGAATTAAGATATTTAGAGCTCGTTTGTGATGTTAGATTTAATTTTGGAGCAAAGAAAATGATGGATTTATACCTTTATATAAATGGCCATTTAGGAGTTTTAAAGAAAATGATGATAATTGATGGAGTAGAGCTAAGGAGAGGAAGATTAAAGTGTGGAGGAAGTGAATCTAAGGTTAGTGGATACAATATCCCCTAATTTTCATTAATTTAGGTGTATTTTGTGGTTATGATTATTATGCATGTATGTGATTAGTGAATGAACAATTGAATTAATTGATATAGAAATGGTTAAAATGATGAAAATGATGTTTTGAATGATTTAAATAAAAAGAAAATAAAAATTAAGGGTAAATCTTACTATCGTCAATAGTAGGCTGAGGAATTTTCCATGATTTTATGATATGTATGTTAATTAAATATGGAATTATTTTAATGAGCATAAGAGTGAGTGATTTAAGTAATTAAATTGTCATAAAGATAATTAAAAGGGATTATATTGTAAGAAGCTAAATAAACGCTAACAACAAAATAGGAAATATGGCTAATATCAATGAATGACAAATACATGTTAATAGTGTTTAACATGAGAAAAATAAAAAGTAATGAAAAGCATGAAAAATGATGTAGTTAAAGTGTCAAAGGATTTAAATGAAAGAAATTGAACGTTTAAAAAATAAATTAAAATTTTGCAAAGCATTGAGGAAAAAGGATAAAATGGTAATTTAAATGTTCTGGGAACTAAATCATAGTTCCATAAAAGTATACTGAATTAGAAATATAAGATATAAATCCAGTGGCAATTTTGTGAATAAACATAAACTAGAGGAATAAAATTATAAAGCAACGAATTTTAGGGACTAAATAGAAATGTTCCCTTGTATAAAAGTTTAAGTGTGAAAAAGAAGGAAATAATGGTAAATGTAAATGAAAAGTGTAAAAATGAAGTTTAGAATGCAAAAATGACCTAATTGAAAAGAAATGAAAAGTTTAGGGGTAAAATAGTAATTTTCTCAAATGTTGAATTTAAAGAGAAAAAGTGATACATAAATAATAAGAAAGGGTAAAATGATAATTTAGTGAACAAACAGCCTAAAAATCAACTTTCATGAATTGAAGGACTAAAATAAAATTTTAGGTGTAAAGTTAAAATAAGGACCAAATGAAAATATGTATGCCAATAAATGAATGTGAAATGAAAATAAGTAAATTAGTGGCAATTTTGTAATTGATGGGCAAAAAGGATAATTTTTCAATTAAATAAAAAATTAAGGATTAAACTTAAAGGTATACCAAATAATGGTATTAATTTCATATGGAAATTGTATGAATATTTTTGAAAATGAAATTGTTGAATTATAGTGAATAATTCATAAATGGGTTGAAATAATGAATTATAATGAGATAATTCATAAAATGTGTAAAATTGCCAGAAAAGTCAATTGATAAGTGAACGAAAATATAAAAGTACCTGAAAGTGTTAAAAACATAAAAGGGAATTTAAGAAAAGTAAATCACTCATGAAATGGGTAAGAATGATAAACATGCCAAGTGATTAATATACTAAAAAGCAAAAGCAAGTGAAAAGTCAGATGTGTAAAATGATAAAAGACCTTAATAAACATTGTACTGAATTGAAAAAAAAAGAACTTAATGAATAATGTACTGAAACGATGAGAAAAGCATTGTATGAACAATGTATTGAAGTGGCAAGGAATGCATTGTATAAACAGTGTATTGAATTGCAAAAATAAATTGAAATGTCAAAAATATGAGAAAAAAAAGATTTTGAAATGAGCAAGAATGTTGCCCTTAGTAGTGGTCGGGCGGTTTAATCTAGCTCAGGATATAATTGGCTAGCCATAGAAAAATTTATACCATGGTACAAGTCATGGCAACTTGTTTTGCGATGGTAGGGTCATAATGATCACCTATAGTATATGTTCTAACTGCTCTACTCTGTTATAATCTGATATGAGGTGGATTAGTTCTTCAAGATCATCCTGTACTATATTGTACTATTGTGGGCCCGTAGGGTCTATGATCCATATATCCAATCTAAAAATGTCTGGTGGAAATATACTAGGGGCATAACAATAATAATGACATAAATTTTCAAAATGTGAAATATGAATGGAAATGAAAAAGGTAAAAAGGACTATTATGAAAGAAAAGAAAAAGTTAAGATCAAAATGATAATTTATCTAATTAATGAATTTAATGGGTACAAGGGATAAAATAATGAAAATATGTATGAGAATGATAAAATAATGAATGAAAAGTTTAAAAGTAATCCCTTGTAGTCCTGGTGGATTAAAATGTAATTTGACATTAAAATATTAAAACGAAAACTAATTGATAATTAGTATGCAAAATAATTGATTTATAATAAGAACAAGTGAACTGATAACAAAATTATAAATAGAATGTAAAATTTGGAAACCATTGAAAAATTAAGAAATATGTCTACAATTTTCCATAAAGTGGTGTAATTGTAGTAAAATGATAAACTACATGTAAACAAATTATAAAAGAAAGCACCACTATAATTTAATGAAAGTATAAGGACTAAATTATAATTTATTAAATATAATGTAAATTGAAAAATAAAATTATGAATGAACCCTATTATATGGTAAGATAGGGATCAAAAGTGAAATTGTGGCACTTAAGTGAAAATAGGAACTAAATCAAAATTGTTCATGCCATAATATGTATTTAAAATGAAAGAAAGGAAAAATTAAAACTTAAAAGCATATTTGACTAAAATAAGATCCCTTTTAAGATAAGTAATTGGGTAAATGCTTAAACATCTAGATAAATGAATGTATATCTAAATGATCAAATGATTGTATAAGGAATAATAGAACAAAGATAATTCCCATGCGAAACCAGAATGTGAGTAATATATTTGGAAGAAGTGAAAAGAATTGGTATTAAAATGTAAAATGATAAGAAAAATAGCAAATTAAGAACCAAATTTATAAACTGAATAATGAGCAATAAATGAATGCATAAATAAGATTAGTTAATAATATTAAAGAGATTAATTGTAACTGAAAGTTAATATGATAAATGACCGAAAGATAAGCATAAAAATGAAAATGACAATTGTATCCTACTAAATGATCGAATAGTTTTGCATGATTGAATGTGTTTGTGTATGATTGTATGATGCACATCCAAATGATAAAATTAATAGTTAATATTAAAGAATGCTCATGGAAGCAGGCATGTGTGTATGTATGTGTTATGCATGCATGTATGTGTTTGTGTTAATGATAATGCTTATGGAAAGTTTGGAATATGTATCCACTGGACATTTCGATGTTTAACGCAAAGTTTGTTCACTATGCATAAGTTTGAAAGATAGGAGTTGATAGCTGATGGTACAATGCTAACAAAGTTCAAAGAGGAATTCAAGGATGATTATTAGCATGCAATGTATATATGTGTATAAGGAAGGTATCAAATGTAATCTATAATTATGTTATATTTTATTATTATAATTGTTTATATGATGGATCTATTATGTCATGAATGTACTTGTGATTTAAGAAAAAAAATTCTAGCAAACTATTTTGTATCATTACTTTCGTTATCATCTTTCTGTTATGACATTCGATTATTGTAAATTTGGTACAGTGATATAAGGGTGTTACAAAGACCATTAGTCTCAGTCGTGTGCATTAGACATTTTCGGTACAGAATGGGTCACCAATTGGTCTCTGCCATATGCTATCAAGGTTTTTAAAAAATGTCTGGTTGACTCGACCGACACCAATTGGCCTCAACCATGTCTTTTAAATTTTCAAAGCTATGTATTTTGACTTTATGCCTGACTTGGCCAATACCATTTTATCTCATCTATGTGCTTAGGACACTCTATCATGTCCACTTATAAATAGACCCAAAAATCATGTCTCTTCACATTTTATTTCATTTTCCTTTAAAATTTCTTATAGAATTTGGCATTCTTTCATAAGTCTCTCCCCCTCTTTGTGCATTTGTGTCTTGTTGAAGAATCAAAACAAGTATCCAATGTGCTTGACTTTGAAGTTCATCTCTACTTAAAATTTTTGGTTTTTCTTGAGTATGCTTAGATTAAAAATCTCTCTTTTGTTAAGCATTTTGAATGTTTATATGCATAAGATGTGTTTTAAGTGTTTGCATACCCATTACATGTGTGAAGTTAGGTTTAAATTAAAATTTATCCTATTTTACTTCTTTTTCTTTGAGGAATGCTTTATAACATATTATTTTGACCATTTTTGGTGCCAAATTGCTTGTGCTTCATTTGAATGGATGCATTGTAGTGCAAATGTTGTTGATGTATGCCATGTGTTTGTTAAAATGTACAAAAGAAGTGGAAAATGTTCTTTTGCCTAACATTTTTCTCTTTGATGTGCATAATTTTCTTTAGAGCATATGTTATGTTAAGAAAAATGTGAGATTTGTGCTTAAACATGTTTGTAATGCTATCTTTGGTGTTTATATATGTGATGCCTTTAATGTTATAGTGCTAGAAAAGAAATCTTGTGTTATATCACATTGTATGCCATGTTTTATGCCATTTTTGCCAAAGTTTTTTTTTTTGGTTCATTTTGGTAGTTCTCTCTTTAGGATTTTGTATTCTTGCATTTCGAGTTAAACTAGTTGTTTGTCGTTTTTTATTGCTATCATGGCATATTGTTGTTTGTTTTACTTGAATAGGATTAGTATTAGTCATTGTTGTAGAAAGCATCGAGTTATCGTTGGTACATTAAGCATTGTAGTTATCCTAATTTATATTTGCACTTGCATGCTTGTTGGTTGTTGCTCAAAGCACATTTAACCATTTTTATGCATTTCTCAAATTTTTCATCTCTTATGTTGCATTTTGTTCTTTAATTGTTCAATTCCCTCTCTTGTATGGTATGTTTATGCTTAATGTGTTGAAATCTAATGGAGAACGATTTACTTTTACAGTGGCACCTAAGTGCACTAGGATGGAGGCATGATCTTCATCCTTAACCCCCCAAAAATCTAAAAAATCGAAGGTTCCAAGATGGGTTCCCACTGAATTCAATAAAGAGTTGCCTACATTTAATTGGCAAAAATACCTAGCCACTCCCTACATTGATATAGAGTTCATGTAGGAGATTCGCATGAAGGATGAGATTAATCACTTAATTGTCAGCATTAGCTGAAGGGCATTTAGAGAGCGGAGGGAAAAAATCTACCCAATCTTGTGAGAGATTTCTTAACCACTATCAAAATCCGCATAGGGGCAAATAGTCATGTTGATGCAGGCAATGTCAATTTTTGGCTTAATGGCTCTTTAGGAATTGATAATTTAAACAGTCAGAAGGTTTGGAATGGGGTTTATGATAAGGAAGACCCCACTATGTTCAATGTCAGTAATACCAAGGCCCATCACTTGAAGAACCATCCTTTGATGGTCATGCACTGGTACTTGGCATTGGCATTTTTCAACCACCATAAGGGTCATGGCAACGTCAATGCCAATAAGGCCACCATCCTCTATGCAATGGAACATGGAATTCACCTCAATGAAGCTATGTTAATTTCAGCTAAGATTGATGACTTGAGAATTTATAAGAAAAGGAATTCAAAACTTGCTTTAGAGGAATTGTAACTAATTTAGCTAGAATAGTTAACTACACTAGCTTGGGAAAAGTTGTTGGGAAGCCTATTGTCATCGATAAAAAGATGCTGGAAAAGATGGAGCCCTCACAGATAACCCATGATTTTCAAGGTATGGCTACACAATGGTGTCCACTATAGTACACTATAGGGAGGTAGTGAATAAAGTAGCCATATAACTTTAGCGAGTGGAGGTCGTAGCCATCACTCTTTCTTTTAAGTAGTACACTGCTATCACAAACTACCTTGACACCATGACTAAATGGATAGACTAGATCATTGTTGCCTTAAAGATGATGCAATTGTGCTTTAATGTCCAATTTCCTCCTCCACCTACACATGAGTGATTTTTTTGGGATTTTCCTTAACCTCCAGAATTTTGCGAATTTTAAGTTTGTATTTTGCTGAGGGCATCAAAAATATTAAGCTTGGGGTGAGGGTATATTAGAGATGTTTTTATGAACTTGTTTTGGAATTAAAGATATTTTTGTTTATTTTACTCTAACACCACAGTAGTTTTAAAGTAGTTTAATTTTCTTTTATGTTATTTTGTTGTTAGTAGTTTGTTAGCTTAGTTTACTTGAATTTTCTTCATGTTTAGCTATTTTGTTTTATGTTTTTAAGTTCATGTTTATTTATTTATGATTTATAGTTTTAATTTATGTTTAGTTTAGTATGTTTATATTTTCTTTAGTTTTTGTTTATCCTTTTTCTTTTCAGCTTTTAGTTGTTTTTAGTTATTTGCATCTTTTATTCATCTATAGCTTTAAATGTTTACCTTAGTTTCTTATGTCATTTTTTTAGGTTGTAGATTTTTGTTGTTATAAAAAACCTCTATATTTTTGCTTAGTTTGCCCCTAGTTTTTCCCATTGTAAACACTCTGAACTTAGTTTAAGAAAAGTTTGTTTAAGGTAGTTGAATGATCGGAGAATAGTTAGTTGTTGTTTGTTTGCCTTTTTTATTTAGGTTTAATTAAATCGCTACCGGTAGGTCTCCAAAAATAATGTGCACTTTAGGCCTGTTTTTAGAATAATTAGTGTATGAAGGTGATCGAATAGGAATTTTAGAGTGCTAGAACCTTTTTTATTACCCTTCAAAGCATTCATAGTAATTTAAAGATAGAGCTTGAAATGATTTAAGCAAAGTTTTCATTGTAAGCCTTTAAAAGACTTTTGACCTACCTGTACTAAATTGTTTACCTTACATAACCCTTTTGAACCTATTGAGGTATGCTAATTACGTACCAAATTTTTAATTTTTGATAAACTTATAAAATTGTTCTAACCTTAAAGCCTTTTTTCCCTTTTTAGAACTGACCATTCTTGAAGTGAGTAAGAGAAAAATTTTCAAGACAAAAAAAGAGTTGAGCTAAGATGAGGGTTGAATTCCGAGAAAAATTTTAGATTAGGATTATCTTGTGAATGTCTAGGATTATTTCAAGAATGTAGTGCATTTGGTGTCAATGTTATCAAGTCCCCCCTTTTATGCTTGTTCTTTAAAAAAATCGAGAAAGAAAAGCAGAATGAAATAAAGTTTTGATTTATAGCTTGTAATAAATGTGGGGTAGCTTGCTAAAGTTAGAGAATGAACTTTAAAGCTCGTAATTTGATCGAGCAATGGCAATCTCAAGTTAATATTTTAGTGTAGTCCTTCTCTTAGAAATTTGAATTTTGAGTAATCACATTATACAATTTGGGCAATCTAACTTTTAGCATCTCTTTGAATCAAAAGAAGGGCATAACATGAGCTAAAAAAAAATTAAAGTGTTATTAGGTTGAATAGATTTATTGAATGGTTGTTCTATTTTACATATCTTACACCTTTCTTTGTAAGCCATACCCTAACCATGTTACAACCCATATAAGACCTAATGATATTGCTTTATTTAGAATTATTTGCAGATATGACCTTCGGCTTTCGATGCTAAAGGAGAGGCCTATGGCATCTCTTGAGTTCCAAGAGCGAAATCGCATGTGCAAAATTTTGCATATGAATTCTTTTCTCAATTATTGGATTGCACTAGAGTTTTATAATTCCAAAGTAATCTTTAGGCCTAGCACACTCACACTAGGACATTAGCTACTATGATTTAAGTTAATTTTTTTTCAATTTTGGGCCATATTTAGTGACTTTAACTATTGTGTTATTTAGCTTTCTTTGAACTTGTGATTTCTCTATCTGCATTTAGGTATGTTGGAATTTAGTTGTCCAATTGCTCAAGGGCAAGCAAAAGCTAAGTGAGGGGCAGTTGATAACTCCAATTTAGTGTTTATTTTTAGTATATTTTTTATGTGTTTATGTCTTATTTTGCATGTTTTTCTTATTTTAAGTGTTAAAATTCTCGTTTTATGCCAAATAGGACTATTTTGAGATTTATGAAGTTTTTGAGTGATTAATGGTGTATTTGTAAATTTTATGCAGAAGAAATGGCTAGCACTCGGCTGAGACCACTTGTCTCAGCCGTGTTCTATGCAGATCTTTAAACTGCACCATTTCACTAAGGGACTCGTGTAATACCCCTCAATGTACCCTAGAATAATTTTTATTAATTAATTATTATTATCCATGTTTAAATAAGTGTAATTGTATGTGGAAGGACCTAATTGAAAAACTAAAGTAAAAGAATTGGGGTAAGAATAGAAATAAGAGAAGTTGAGGGACTCATTTGCAAAAGATTGGTTGTGAGGGACATTTGGACCAATTAGAAGATAGGAGAGAGGGATATTTTGGATGGGGAGAGCCGGCCATCAAGGGTGTCCATCTCCATTTTCATCTCCTCTCCACACTCTCCTCTCTCATATCTTCTCTCTCTCTAGGTTTTCTTTGAGTTAGGGTAAGAAAAGAGAAAGAATTTCTTGGCTTTAGGGTTAAGGTAATCCTCTTATTCTTTGATATGTATAATTCATGGATTAGCTTGTGGGTTTTTTCATAGAATTGTCTTATGTTTATAGAAGGAGAAGCAAGCAAAAGAAGGGGGAAAGAAACTCTTCAAGGTTGAAGAAGAGAAAGCTCAAATAAGGTATGGGAACTTAGGGTTTTCATGTGTGTAAAGATTTGTAATTTGTCATGAGAGAGGTCTTGAGTGTCTCTCTCATGTGTTTTTTGGATGATTATAAGCTTGAAAGTGGATTAGAGTTGATAATTTGCATGATGTGGTTAAAAGCATAAAATCTGTCTTAAAGATCATTTGACTAGTTTGTGTGTTTTTGCTCATATCTTGGGCTATAGTTGTTCAAATGATGAACTTCCAGTTGTTATGGAATTTAGACTTGTAAACCTTGATTTTGTTAGAAGAGACCAAAACCTGATTCTCACTGCATGATAGTGAAAATCGGGATTGAATTCTGACTGTGGTTGAAAATATGCCCTTATGAACAGGCTGTGGTTTTTCTTGAATATCTAAAGATTTACAAGTCCTATTGGGATTATTTTTGATGTTTTGAAAACTAGAAATATAGGCCTAAAACTTTGTTGAAGGCCATTTTGCTTGAAAATGTTGTTTTATAGGTTCAAAATGTCATAGAACTTGAGACTGGAAATCGGTCTCAAGGCGGTTTAGGGCTCACGGTTACCATGAATATCATAGTAACCGTGAGGTGCCTAAACTTTCAATCCGGGACTAAAAGAATGCAATGTCTCACGGTTACCAAGATTTCATAGTAACCGTGACCCATGCTCGTAGTATGACTTCACGGCTACTACCATCTCATAGTAACCGTGAGGTAATGAACTTTTAGTCCAGAAGGAAAAGCTATGCTATCTCACGGTTACTAAGGAATTCCTAGTAACCGTGACCCGAGTACAAAACCCTACTTCACGGTTACTACAAAAATGTTGGTAACCGTGAGGTAGTTCGATTTTAGTCCAGAACCAAAAGGCTTCATAGCTCACGGTTACTAGGAAATTGGTGGTAACCGTGACCCTGGTTGTAAGTTGGGTCTCACGGTTACCAGGAATTGTTAGTAACCGTGACCTCCCCTATATTTTGAAAACTAAATGTTTTTGACGCATTTAAAGTATAGATTTGTCGAATCCCTTTTCAAGCTTATAAGTCATCCTAAATTGTAATATATAACAAGAAAATCCTTTTAAAGTTCAAGAGTTTCTATTTAATTGTGAGGTAAGTTCCATTACCCTAAATGAAGTAATGTATAAGATACTTCCTTAATATATGATTACTTTTATGTTATAGAATAGCAATATATGATAGTAAAACTATCTTGCATTCATTAATGCTATAGTTATATATGTTGATGCAATTTCACATGATATGAAAAGTAATGGAATTAAGCCTGCACTTAAAGACTTGGTTGTGGATAGATAGGCATGCCTATAGGGTTATAGTTGCAGCTGCTATAGTCTGACTCTTATGAGTCCATAATTGTCTATATATGAGACCATAGTTCTGACCCAATGGGTCTACAGATGTAATACCTTCGGGTATTCACAGATTTGATACCTTTGGTATCCACAGTACCCGTTATCCACCCCCACAGGAAATTGAGCAGGCAAATGAATAAGATAAATGGAATATGTATGCAGTTGATGATTTATGTTAGATGATCTATTGATTTAACCATTTTTCTAATATGTTATGCATATACACTATAATTTGCATGCTTGTGAATAATGTTCATGTACATATATTAGTTGTTCCCCACTAAGCTTTATAGCTTAGCACGGGTGTTCATCCGTGTAGGTCCACAGGATAGGACATTTTGGTCAGGGACAAGACCCACAATCTTTCCAGCCAACATCAGATTAGGAAGAGTGAACTGAAGTAATGAATTTATTTTACATCTTTTTGATAGTTACAGATAAATTCATATGTAAAGGCATGTAATTATTAACTGTATGTATATAACATCCTCTAGTATGACAAAGTATGGCTCTCAATATGACATGAATGATATAATGATTGTGTGTGTATGCCGTAGATGCATAGATAACTGATAATTCATAATGAATTGACGAGAATAGTTTTATAGATATACGTAATCAGTAACAGTAATTAGGATTATCTAGTATAGTCATTACATCTTTGGTATCAGAGCGCCTTGGTTTAGGCGGTTCTGGCCAATAGGCAATTTCAAAGGTTATAGATATAGAAGTTTGTTGATGTTGGCTGATTGTGATTTTCCCTGTGTTTCTTAATATAGTTCGGAATGGAAGGTCATCATGATGGAGTAGATGAGTCGGTTAAGAGTAATTTTCCGGGTCAATCAAATCCTTCTCAGCCCGAATCCTCCACATCTACAAGAGGTGGTGCAGCTGCTAATACTGGGGAAGCTTTGTTAAAAATTTCCCAGGACATGGCTCAGATCTTACAAAGAATGACTGCACCTAAGGGTCCTATTTCTGAACTCAGAAAGCATGGTGCGGAAGAATTTCTAGGCTCTACGTGGGAGGAGTCTGAAAAAGCCGAGTTATGGCTCGAAAGATTGGAGAGAGTGTTCACAGAGATTCAATGCCCCGCCAATTAGAAGGTAGCTTGTGTTGTGTCCTTGCTTCAAGGAGCAGCTTATGACTGGTGAAAGCTAGTCCAAACTCAACCCCAGCTACCTGACATTCTCACATGGGATTTCTTTATTGCGGAATTCAAAAAGAGATATGTAACAGAAGCATATAAAGATGAGAAGCTGAAACAGTTTTTAAATCTAAGGCAAAAAGGCATGTTAGTGGCTGAATACGAAGCAGAATTCAGTCGCCTGAGTAAGTATGCACCGAGGCCTATGCTAACTGGGACTTTCCAATGTCGCCAGTTTCAAGAGGGATTGAATGATCATATCCGAGATCATTTAATAGGCCCTATTTCTTTGCATCCTGTAGATTATCACCAATTAGTGCAAGCAGCTATTCGAGTTGAAAAAGAAGAGAATATAAAGAGAGAAAGAGAGCAAAGAAAGATAAGTTTTTCTTGGGGTGGTTCTTCCTCGGGAAAAAGAACAAGAGCACAGCAAGGAGGGCAATCTACAGAATCTGGGAATTGCCCTACTTTTAAAGGAAGACAACAAGGGACCTTTAATTCGGGGAAATCTAGTAGAGGTGCTGCTTCAGGACAGGGTAGAGGACAAGCTCCAGAGTGCACCTATTGCTTCAGGCGACATTGGGGCACCTGTAGGATGCTTATAGGTGGTTGTTTCAGGTGTGGTAGTACGGAGCACTTTATGGCTAATTATCCTCTGATACAAGAGCAAGCTTCCAGTCGACAGAGTAATCGAGGAGCTTCTCAAGCACCTTCATCTGGTAGAGGCCGGGGTAGAGGTAGAAGTGGATCGGGCCAGTTTAGGGCTCAGTCCAGGAATGTATCTGAGACGGTGGATCGACCATTTACTCCGACATCTCCTGCTAGAGCTTATGCGATGAAAGGTTGAGAAGATGCTGATGCTCCTGATATCATAGCTGGTACATTCTCCCTCTTTGATACTGATGTGTACGTGCTTATAGACCCAGGATCGACACATTCGTATATCTGTAATGGGGAGTTGGGTAGACATGTATCTGTTGTTGATCATTTGAACTATGATATATGTGTGATTAGTCCTTTGGGCCATAATATGCATGTTAATAAAGTTTATAGAAATTGCCCAATTAGAATTCAAGAGAAAGAGTTCCCAGCTGATCTAATAGTGTTACCTTTTCACGAATTTGATGTAATCCTGGGTATGGACTGGTTGTCTAAATATCAGGCCATAGTGGATTGTAAAGCTAAAACAGTAATTATTAAGAAAGATAGGGGAGTTGAGACATTGATTCAGGGTAGTAAGTCTAAACCCTTAACCAATGTTATTTCTGCGATGAAAGCGAAAAGATTCCTTAGAAAGGGATGTGAAGCATACCTGGCTTTGGTTCTTGATTCAAAAAGGGAGACAGTTAATCTTCAGGACATTCCAGTGATCAATGAATTTCCTAATGTTTTTCCCGAAGAACTTCCTGGTTTGCCACTGGAGAGAGAAGTTGAGTTATCAATTGAAGTTGTACCTGGTACAGCTCCTATCTCCCGAGCACCTTATAGAATGGCACCAACAGAATTAAAGGAGTTAAAGGTCGAGTTGCAAGAGTTGTTAAATAAGGGCTTTATCAAGCCTAGTGTGTCACCCTGGGGTGCACCAGTGCTATTTGTCAAAAAGAAAGATGGCACTCTGAGAATGTGTATAGATTACAGGCAGCTTAACAAGGTGACTATGAAGAACAAGTATCCTTTACCTCGAATTGAGGATCTTTTCGATCAATTGCGAGGTGCAGGAGTGTTTTCTAAAATTGATCTGAGATCGGGATATTATCAACTCCGAGTTAAAGATATGAATGTCTACAAGACTGCTTTTAGGACTCGATATGCACATTACGAATTCTTAGTAATGCCTTTCGGGTTGACTAATGCACCGGCTGCTTTCATGGATCTGATGAATAGGGTGTTCAGACCTTATCTAGATCAGTTTGTTATGGTGTTTATAGATGATATTTTGGTTTATTCTCGTGACGAGGCGGAGCATGCAGAACATCTGAGAATAGTACTGCAAACTTTGAGAGAGTAACAGTTGTATGCAAAGCTAAGCAAGTGTGAATTCTAGCTTAAAGAAGTTGCTTTCCTTGGGCACGTGGTGTCTTCTGAAGGCATCAGAGTGGATCCTAAAAAGATTGAGGCAATAGTAAATTGGAAGCTGCCTAGAAATGTACCAGAAGTCCGAAGTTTCTTAGGCTTAGCCAGTTATTATAGACGGTTTGTGAAAGGATTTTCAGTTATTGCCTCTCCACTCACTAGATTACTATAGAAAGAAGCTAAATATGAGTGGACGGATCATTGTCAAGCCAGTTTTAATCAATTAAAGGAGATGTTACTCAAGCCCCAGTTCTTACTCAACCAGTAGCGGGTAAAGAATATGCTATGTACAGTGATGCATCAAGAAATGGATTGGGTTGTGTACTGATGCAAGAGGGTAAAGTAGTGGCCTACGCTTCAAGACAGTTAAAGCCTCATGAACAGAATTATCTGACTTATGATTTAGAGTTAGCCGCAATTGTGTTTGCTTTAAAGATATGGCAGCATTATCTTTTTGGTGAGAAATGCAAGATTTTTACTGATCACAAGAGTCTTAAATACTTGCTTACTCAGCGAGATCTTAATTTAAGGCAGTGCAGATGGCTAGAATTGTTCAAGGACTATGATTGTATAATCAACTACCACCCGGGAAAAGCAAATGTGGTAGCTGATGCTTTGAGTTTTTAGCTTGTAGTTTTTTATACTTTAGGGGTTTTATATGTAGTTTCTATAGATTTACTTGTAAAAATTGCACTTTAAATATAGTTTTATGTCAAAAATACATAGTTATAATTTAGCTCATAGATTAAAGTTCCAGTTTTCAATCAAGCTCAATTTAGAGAAGTAAAGGAGAAACTACTGCAACTTCAAATCCACATCTTCAAATGGGCTTAAGAGTTTCTTCTTACCATTTTCTTGTTATTTTCATAATGAGTAGTGAGTAGTCATTTTATTATTCCTGGATCTTTGAATCCCCAAACCCATGTAAGGAATATAAACTTATTTGCTTAAAATATATTTTAGATGTTTCTTTTCCCTTGTGTTTATCTTGGTATGGCTATAATGCAAGGATTTATGTTGTTAATCTTATTCAAGTTGATGGATTTATGCTTGTTTAATGTTTATATCATGCATGCTCTATTATTTTTCATATGCTCTATAGTTTTGATGGTGTTTCTAGAAGGGGAGCTGTTAGATCTAGGGTTTGTGTTGAAAAATCAGAAAAATAGAGGAAAATGAATATGTATTAAAATAGTAAGCTCAGAAATAGGATACTAGTTCATACCTAGGTCTTAGGACCTGTGCCTATGCTGGCTATCGGATAAGCTCTAGAATGGGATATCGAGTAGTTAGAGTAGTAGGTTTCAAAATAGGATATTAGGGGTTTAGATGGGTTATCCAAGGCTCAAATGGAGTTATTGAAGAAAGAGTTAAGTGTTTTTAAGGTATAAAATGTGTCAGCTTTTATCTCAAGGATGTGATACCTAAGAGGGAACATAAGTGACGCATATAAATAAGATTGGAGAGGGTATAGGTACAGTAGTAGAGGATATGAATGTTGTAAACCTTTATCATAACACTTACAACCCTAGGTGGAGAAATCACCTTAACTTTTCTTGGAGAGAAGGGAATCATGCTTCCACCCTAAATTCTCAACCTAGGGCCCCCTTCAACCAAACCAATAACCCTTTTGCTAACACTCACCAACCCTATCACACACAAGCCCAAGCGCATTATCCATCCACCTACCAAGCTCTACCTTACCAACCATCAGGATTCCAACCAAAAACTCAACCCCCTCAAGATAGGAAACCAAACTTAAAAGAAATGTTTGCTAACTTTATGACTACATAATCTATATTTATGGCAAGTCATAATGCTAGATGGAAATCTCAAGATGTTTGGATAGGAAGTCAGGAGGCCTCCATCACGAACCTAAAAACTCAACTTGGGTAACTTGCAAATTCTCTCTCCAATAGAACTCATGGTACATTTCCATTTAATATAGATTGTAACCCTTAGGAGAAAGGAAATGCAATTACTTTGAGAAGCGGGAAAGAGGTAAAGGAGACTAAAAAAGGTAACATTTTTTTATTGAGGAACCAATAATGGAGGTAAGTATTTCTAGCTTGAATGTTATTAATGGAATGCCTCATGTTGTTGATCAAGGTAAAGGTAAGGAAAAATCTAGTATTTTTATTATTGATGAGTTTAAGTTGCCTTATCCTTCTTTAGCTATGAAAGATAAGCAAAATGAACAGTCAGATAGATTTTTTAATATGTTTAAAGAGTTGCATGTGAATTTACCTTTTGCTGAAACTTTATTGTACATGCCTAAATATGCTAAGTTCATGAAAATGTTATGTTCTAATAAAAAATAAGAAGGCATCAGCACATTTTAATTATCTAAATATTATAGTGCTATTTTGATGAATAAAATTCCTGATAAATTAGAAAATCTAGGGAGTTTTACTTTGCCATGTGAACTAAGAGTGAATTTTGTTGGACATAATTTATGTTATTTGGGTGCAAGTATAAATTTGTTACCTTACTCTATTTGCAGAAAATTAAATTTAGGTGACATCAAAGAGATCAGAATGACACTATAATTGGCAGATAGGTTTATAAAAAGGTTAAAGAACATAATTGAAGACTTATTAGTGAAAGTTGGAAATTTTATATTTTCAATGGATTTTGTTGTAATAGGCATAGAAGAAGTTAGGAAAGTGCTTTTGATTTTAGGAAGACCATTTTTGAACACTACGAAGGCTTTGATAAATGTGTATGGTCAAACAATGACCTTGAGATTCAATGATAAGGAGATGGTGTTCAATGTCAACAAAGTGATGCAACACCCATCTAATAACTTTAGAGAATCCATTTGTTTTATTAATGGTGTTTAAGAGTGTGTAGATGAGAAACTAGAATAAATGATATTGGCATATGAGCTTTAAAGTTGTTTAATGCATCTAAAGAATAAAGAGTAAGTAGGAGAGAAAGAGAAGGAGCTATTAAGTGGGGTTAGAGAAAGAGCATGATAAAGAAGTTACTAAATAGGAGGATTTGGTTCCTCCCAAGGGAGAAAATATTTCTAAACTTAAAACCCTTCCTTCACGTTTAAAATATGTGCTTTTAGAAGAAAATGTAAAACCAATAATGATTTCTTCTTTTTTGATAGGTTTGGAGAAAGAGATTCTCATCTAAGTATTGAGGAAACATAAAAGAGCCATTGGATGGGAGATATCTAACCTCAAAAGAATCAGCCTTAGCTTTTATACACATCAAATTCCTATGGAAAGTGATTTTAAACCAATGGTGTAACCTTAAAGATGACTCAACCTAGTAATGCAAAAAGTTTTGAAAAAAGGAAGTACTTAAATTGTTAGATACAGGTATTATCTATCTTATTTCTAATAGTAGTTAAGTTAGTCTAGTTCAATATATGCCTAAAAAGGGGCGTATCACTATAGTGACCAAAAAGAAAAATGAAATCATTCCTACATACATAATAATGGGATGGAGAGTGTGTATAGATTATAGGAGATTAAATAATTCTACTAGGAAGGATCATTTTCCTTTACTCTTCATTGACCAGATGCTAGAAAGGTTGGCAAGAAATAGATTTTACTACTTTTTATATGGTTATTTGGGGTACATGCAAATACCTATAGCCCCAAAACACCAAGAAAATACCACTTTTACATGCCCTTATGGCACTTTTGAATATAGAAAAATGCCTTTTGATCTTTGCAATGCACTTACCACCTTCCAAAAGTGTATGATTGCTATTTTTCATGATTTCATTGAAAATTTCATAGAGGCTTTCATGGATAACTTTAAATTATATGGACAAGACTTTGAGAGTTATTTACCTAATCTTGCTTTGGTTTTCAAAAGGTGTGAGGAGACTAACCTTATCCTCAATTAGGGAAAATGTCATTTCATTGTGAGGAAAGGTATAGTTTTAGGGCATAAAATCTCTAAGAGGGAAATTGAGTTTGATAAGGCAAAAGTGGATGTTATAGATAAATTACCTCCTCCTATAAGTGTTAAAGGCGTTAGAAGTTTTCCTGGTCATATCGATTTTTATCACCTATTTATTAAAGATTTTTCTAAAATTGCTAAGCCACTTTTAAATTTATTGCTTAAAGATGTTGCATTTAACTTTGATGATGAGTGTTTGTAAACTTTTAATTTGTTGAAGCAAAATTTAATTTTAGCACTAGTCATAGCATCATTGGATTGGAATCTACCATTTGAAATTATATGTGATGCTAGTGACTATACAATGAGAGCAGTTTTGGGTCAAAGAAAGGAGCGTTTTTCATACCATCTACTATGCTAGTCACACACTCACTTGTGCACAAGTTAATTACACTACCATGGAGAAGAAGTTATTGGTGATACTGTTCGCATTTGAAAATTTTAAGCCATATATTCTCGGTACCAAAGTCATAGTATGGTCGAATTATATGGCTCTTAGGCATCTTTTTGCTAAGAAAGATTCCAAATCGAGGCTAATACAATGAATTTTGCTACTGCAAGAATTTTACGTGCAAATAAAGGATAAAAAGAGAGCAAAAAATTTTGTAGTCGATCATCTATCTAGATTAGATCATACCCATGTGGAAAAGAAAAAAAAATTATTTATTTCTCGATTAACGTATTTGTGTTATCTATTTTTGTGAAATTTTGACCCTTTGGTTTACTCATATTTATAATTTTCTTGCATAGGGATACCTTCCAAATGACCTAACTTGGCAATAAAAGAAAAAGTTAAAGGTGAATGCAAAGCATTACCTATGGGATGACCTGTACTTGTTCAAGCTATATCCCAAACTGGTGCTCCGGAGGTGCATTCCAAAGGAGGAACAAGAGTACATAATGAGATGGTGTCATAGAGGAGAGGTTAGAGGTCATTATGGATTAAATCGCACAGTGGTAAAGATTCTACAGTTAGATTTCTTTTGGCCTTCTCTCTTTGCTAATGTTAAGTCTTTTGTGACTTCTTATATTAGATGTCAATGTGTAAGAAATATATCGAAACAAGATGAAATGCCCATGAATAATGTCTTAGAAGTAAAAAATTTTGACATTTGAGGAATTAACTTTATGAGTCCATTCCTGAACTCATATGAGTTTGAGTACATCCTAGTTGCTGTTGATTATATTATTAAGTGGGTAAAGGCAATGGCTACTAGGACTTATGATGCTTAAGTAGTGCTTGAATTCCTTAAAAGGAACATTTTTACTAGGTTCAAGGCACCAAGGGCCATTATTAGTGATAGGGGCAAGCATTTTATCAATTATCAATCCAAATTCTTACTTTAAAGATTTGGCGTTAGGCATAACATTAGAACCTAATATGACCCCTAAGCAAATGGGTAAGTAGAAGTGTCAAATAGGGAGTTGAAATCAATCTTAAAGAAAATTGTCAATAATGCTAGAAAAAATTGGTCTTAAAGGTTAGATGAGGCTATTTGGGTCTATAGAACTGCACTTAAAATCTTTATGGGCTTGTCTTGGTTTAGGTTAGTTTTTTGGAAGGCATGTCATTTGCTAGTCGAACTAGAGCATAAAGCATATTGAGCTACAAAGTTGCTTAGTTTGGATATAAGATGTGCATAAGAAAAGCGATTCTTGTAGCTCAATGAACTTGAGGAATTTTGAAAATGGTCAAATGATAATGTTGCTTTATACCAGAAAAGAAAGAAGCGGTGTCATGACAAAAAGTTAAATCAGAAAAAATTTGCTATCGAGATGTTGGTTTTGTTCTATAATAGTAGATTAAGATTGTTTCCAGGTAAGCTGAAGTCTAGATGGCTTAGGCCATATTAAGTGATGTCAAGCAACGAATTTGAAGTGGTCACCATTAAGAATCCAAATGATGGTTGCGAATATAAAGTTAATGACCTTAAATTGAAGCCTTATCATGTTGCTCAAATGGAGGTTGCTAAGGCAACCTTTGTTTTCCATGACAAGAAAGGCAGTTTTACAAAGTCTAGCTGAAGACTTTATAAATTCAAAACTACATTCTTTAACTTTACTTAGTTTTACTTATGTGTGTTTTGAGTCAGTTTTTCATTATTATTGTATATTATTTTGGTGTTTTGTGATACATAAATTAAAGGGAGAATTATAGGTATTCATTGTGTAGAGTGGATTTTGGAGTGCAATTTATCAAGTATGTATATGTATCTTTTCATGTGTTAATGATAGTGTCTAAGAATTATTTTAATGTTTAAGATGGATAAGTAATTGGAGTTTTATGTAATTTATTTTAGGACTTTAGGATTGATTTAATTGTTCATAAAGAAGTGAAGTGAGAGTGGGTATGAGGAAATACTAATGAGAGTTAAGTTCAAAATATGTGAGTTTAGAAAAGGAGTTATGCATGTATTGATATTAAAAATAAATTGCCCTCTTAGTACAGAAGCCATCTCCTTAGTAGAGGTGATTTCTACCTTAGCCAAAGAGCCCTTGTTCCTATATCCGTAGCTATCACTTCGGTAGAGGAGAATTCCTCTTCCACCGAGGCATAAGGTCCCTTTCTTTCCAATAGCTTCTTCCTTGATAAAGGTGATTTTCACCTAAACCAAGGTGGCCTTCCTCTCTATACCGAGCCACTTACCTCGATAAAGGTGATTTTTACCTCCACTGAAGACCCCTTCCCCTTAAATACCCTCATTTCCTCCTCTATTGAGCCACACAACCTTTTAACATTTTTTACTCTTCCCTAATTGAGTCTCTCACCACCCCAATCGAGGCAATCAAGTATAGCATTAGGTTTTCATTAATTTTACTCTCCATTTCATCAAGTGAGTTGATAGCATGAATTATAACTATATTATTAGTATGTTTTAGTGTGTTTAAGATAATGTTTTAGTGTTAATTTGGTTAATTTTGTATTTAATTTTATAAGTTTCTGATTATGCGGACTTAATTGTATTTTTGGTTTTTATTAGGTTTTTAATTGAAGAAAAAAAAGAAGTTAGCTTAAAAAAGGGAAAATCGGATTAACTAAAGTTTTTAGAAGCAAAAATGCATGTTATAATCAAGAATCAAGTCCCTCTATGGAGGAGAATTTCTCCTCTATTCAGGAGAATATGAAGAGATAGTAAAAACAACCACCTCACTGGAGAATGAATCCTCCTCTACCGAAAAGGACTTAAAGTTATGTGATGCAAACAAGCCTTTATCGATGAAGGGGAATTGTCCCTCTACCATGGCAAGCCAAATTTGACAGAGGTGAAAATCACCTCGGTAAAGGAGCTTTTTCCCTCTACCAAGGCAAAAAGTCCTAAACATGATATAATTATTCCTATTTTCTTTAGAATAAGAAGTTAATTAGCAATGTTTTCTTTCCTCTGGGGTATTTAAGCAAATTAAACACCAGGATTTAAAATAGGATGAATTTTCTTAAGGTTTTAGACCTAGTTTACAAGAATCCAAGTAGCTTAAGGTTAGAGGTTAAGAATTGGATGTTCTATGAAGACTTCAAGAGGAGCTAAAAATTCTATGTGTATTGTAAACTTTAAGATGAACAGTGAGTAGTTTTCTTTACTTTTACAAAGGAAAACTTGAACCCTCGTTCTTTTATTGTAATGACTTTGATTTGAGCTTAATTTTCAATGCAAGTGTGTTATTTTCTTATTTTAAGCTAATTCTTATCTTAAACTATGTTGATTAGATGTTTGATATATTGAATAAATGATTAATTATCAATTTCATATATAACTTATGATTTGCATGATTTTAGTTTAATTTACTTGTGTTGATGTATAATTGTGTTTTGAGAATTAAGACAATAATGTGTTGATCAAGAGTAGAATCAAGACTAAGAATTCTAAAATAAGAATAGGGTGGATTTTGGTCTCTCGAAAAAGGATTTAATGAAAGTTTAAGAGTTCTTAAACTAGATCGATATGTTAAGTGTTAGATTGTTCATAATTTGAGAGTTTAATGCTTAGAAGGCTATTTTGAAAAAGATATTTGACTTTAACCTAGTTTTCCATAATCACCTCTATTATTTTTAATTGAGTCATTGCAATAGAAGTTGAGGTAGATAGTTCCTTTAGTAGAAGTGTTTTTATTATTGAATTTTATCACCTTTTTATAATATTGTTCTGTTCTTATTTTTACAATTTATTTGTTCTAATTGTTCATTACTTTATTTGTTTAGTTATTGCTTTTACTTAGTTAATTAATCATCACTCTAAAACTTGGTAATTTTTCCCATATTACTCACTCTAAAATATTGAATACACAATTTATACAATCCCTAAGGTACGATATTTAAGGGTTTTAATGTTATTTTTCTATATTACTTAACTGGTCTAGTATACTTGCTAGACACTAGTCATAAGTCTCCTACCTTTTGTCTCCTACCTTTTGTTTAATCTTTCATGTTACATATTTATATTGCTTGAATTATATTGAAATGTGCTTGCTATTCTTAAACATAGGATTTCTAAGAGACTCATTTGAGTTGAAATTCTACATTACTTATATCTAATTGCATTTAGTTTTACTAGTTGATTGAGCTTTAAGTTTGATTTCAATTGTTGGCTTGATAATGGTTGAGATTGCTTTAATTTTTGTTTAGTTATTTCATGCACACCAAGTGTTTGATAAAATGCCTCAATGACTAAGTTTAATTCTTTGACATCATTTTCTTATTCTAAACCATCTCTAACCATTCTCCAATATCATTGGCTTCTTTCCACACTTGATTTCTAATCTTTAACCAATTGATATAATGTATTGGCAATTGGTGGTCTTGAGTTATACTTGACTTATTTTTCGTGTGATGATTTTTGAATTTTGTATGTGAGACACTTACTTATGCTATTTTAATTTGTGTAATGGCCCCCAATAGGACAAAGAACAATGGCATTTCTAGTTTCTTCGGATTACACATTCCACCATATGTTGATCCAGAGCATGTCAAATTGTATGACTATTTTAGGATAGCCACCTATGTGAAGCCAATGTATTTGAATAAAATCTTTCTTGATATTGCAATTGGCAATCTTTGGGCTAAAATTATTTGGTTGCTTCAAAACATTGGCTGGGGTGCTTTTATCAAAAAGATGTCTGAATTGCATCCTTCCCTTGCTAGAAAATTTTTCACAACTTTTAGTTGCCATTTTGAGGATGAGATGACTTTAACACTGTACATTTTAAATATGGTTGAAAACCCTATATTATGTCTTTTATGGAGTTTACACAACATTTAGGATTTTTTTGTGGATGGGGTATGTGATTAATTTGTCTAATTCCACATCAAGTGAGAATTGATAAGTGATCTGAGATCCTATGGACCCAATTTCATATAATTCTAGTTGGACTAAAGCTCACTTTTTGAGAGATCATGCATTGTGGGTACTTCATCAATTTTTGGCAATCACTTTCTACAGTAGTATAAGTGGCCCAAGTGCAGCTAGTGCAGAGGAGTTGCTTATTCTGAGGTGTATGGCTGAGGGCATTCGATTGAATGGTGCATATCTATTATGGCAAATGATAGAGGACTTACAACGAAAACCACATTTTATCAAGGTAATTTCTTTAGGGTGGATTGACATGATCATGGAAAAAGTGGTGAAGTATTTGGATAAGCTAGTATGATTATTAAGTGACATCTTTATTAATCCACACCACCAAAGGCTAAACAGATAATAAGTATATTAAATTATTAAGTGACATTTTAGAATTTAAAATACTAATTTTTTTCAAATAAATAAATACTAAAAATTTAAAATATATATATATATATATATATATATATATATATATATATTAAATTTTTAATATTTATTTATTTGAAAAAAATAGTATTTTAAATTCTAAAGATGTCACTTAATAATTTAATATACTTATTATCTATTTGGATTTATTGTAATTAAATATAATTATACTCATATATGCAAGATTAATGTTTTATGTGTTTGCTTCATTAGTACTCCATCTAAACAAGAATTTTTTTTCATGATATGATTATATTTTTATGTTTCTAACATATAATATTCAAAAATCTATAATTAATCACTTGTAATAATAAAATAATAAAATTTAAATTATATTTTGCAACTTATTATTAGGATATTTGTGACATATATTAATGTTTGATGAATATTATTTTTAATTTTTATACAATAATATTTATAAAATTATAATAATTGATAATATTTTAAAAATAGAAAAAAAACCCTGTTGAACCAGTCAAACCACAAACCCCCAGCCTCGTCGGTTCTTTATCCGGTCTGATTTTAATAACATTGCTATCATGTATCATATGTCGTTAACATCTGTATTAGAAGCATTACATGACATATGTAGTGGGTCATCTGTTATTTAGCCTTTGGTGGTGTGGATTATCATCACCCTATTGAACCATACTATGATTTTTTAACTTTTTATCTTATTTATTCAAAAATTTTCTACTTCTTTTATGGTTTATTATGTGGTTTATTAAATTGTAATAGTTGATAAATATATTTTGTTAAATTATTCCGAACTATTGTCTATTCTCAGTCCGTTGTGCGCTATAGTTATCATTCATTGAGTCACTGTACTTAAACTACGTCCGCTCTGTATGTTTTTGTTTTGCATATTAGTATCTATGTTCAGCTAGTTCCAACTTTTATCCTTCTATTGGTAAGAACCTTAATTTTATTTTCTTTTCGATTTGAATTAGTCAATATTATGTTTCAATTAGTGAAATTTTAGAATTTCAAATAATTTTTTTTTTGTATTATATCGAGACTCCATAATTTAATTTTAGCATGTATTTGGAGTTTTAAGATTTGACTTGAAATCTTAGCACTTTTAACTATTGAGGATTTTTTATAAATTGATCAATTTATGTAATTTTGATAGTTTAGTAAGGCAAGCATGTTTATGGCCGATTTTGGATTATGACAATAAAAAATTATTATCAATTTTTAAAAATATTAAAATTTAATGGAAAAAACATTAAAATTTAATAATAAACAAACTATTATAAAATTTATCACTAAGTCAAATAAATTTATGATTTTTTTCTTTACACTAACTCTGTTATATTCAGAAACCCTTCAATTGACTGATTCATTATGTTGTCAACAAGATTCATTAACACGTCAAATTTGTTGCAATCACAATAATAATAATAATAATAATAATAATAATAATAATAATAATAATAATAATAATAATAGTTTTGGATAATAGTTAGTTTGTTTTCCCTTTTTTTAGCCTAGCCAACTCACACATAGACTTGTGAATTTATTTAATGTATATTTGTGTAATACATAAAATAAGAAGCAAAACAACAGAATATCAGTCGTGGAAGACACTGGTTGAAATCATTGTCGTCATTAGCTTAATTTAATTGTTGAAGAGAGATTTTTGGGATTAACAAATTTCCCAAAATATAAAATATACGTAGTCATATGTATTTAAATTAATTCGGGGAAAATAGTCATCGAGTGCTATTTTAACTTTTATTTTATGTTTTTATTGCATCCTTGACCTTTATTTTACTATAAATTAAATCTAAATAGGGACTCGATGGAAAAATAAAAATGAAATTTAAAAAGAATCTAATATATGTTAAAGTAATATTATTACTTTAATACTAAATTGTCAAAATCGGATTCGATGTGGTTTTACACATAAAATATAGATGTTTGGAGGCTATGCAAACCATAATAATAAAAGTTTAGGGGCCAAAATAAAATGTGACATTTTAGTACGGCAAAACATTAAAAAGCTGCCAGTAACGTTTAAAATGAGAGGAAGTGGGGCACGTTGGACGGTGAGGAGCAAGTGTTAACGCTGTAATCGGAGCATTTCTTAAAAATAGCATTTTTTAATCCTTTTTTAGCTCTATATATATTCTTTATCTTTTACGTCTGATTTCATTATTATTTTATCACCAATCCTCTTAAAACCGGCTTGCTAAATGCAGAGGTAAGTATTTTTTTTTCTTCATTAAATGAATTACGATCTCATACATCGAGCATTTTCGTATCATTCCACCAATATAAACAACGCTAAATGCATGCACAACAAATAAGTTTATGGCCCCATTTATTGGCTTGCAATTTTAATTTATATGTGAAATTTCTTGTACAGGATTTGAAGAAAAGATAGAATAAATTAAGAAGGAAAAAGAAAAGATGGGAAGTAGAGGAATTGGGCAATTAGTGGGGCTAATGATGTTATTTTGGTGGTCAACAATAGGTGGAGCTGAAGTCATGAAATACAAAGATCCAAAACAATCAATTGGAGTTAGGGTTAAAGATTTAATGAAGAGAATGAATCTTGCTGAAAAGATTGGCCAAATGACTCAAATTGAGAGGGAGAATTGCACTTCTGATATTATCAAGAACAATTTCATTGGTAAATAACTAAATATCATTTTTCTTTTATCCATTTTCTATTCCTACAAGTTTAAAAAAAAAATCCATTCCTCTAATTTGGAAGAGTTTTTTTCGACCTGTTTTCCATTTTTGTCAAATTGAGATAAGTGTTAATATGGTGCGTCGTTTGATAATCAAACAATGTTGCACGGTGCACAGAATTTTTACCAAATTGAAATTGGTATAATGCTCTTTTCTAAGGAAAAAAAAAGAAAAAATTAATGGGTTTAACATTTAAAGTTGAGAGATTTACAATAAGTCAATAAAAAGATTTTTTTTTTTTTTTAATTGCAGGGAGTATGTTGAGTGGAGGAGGGAGTGTGCCAGGTCCTCAAGCAAGTCCACAACAATGGATAGACATGATAAAGAATTTCCAAGAAGGAGCTCTTTCAACTCGTCTTGGAATTCCTCTAATATATGGAATTGATGCTGTTCATGGCCACAATAATGTTTATAATGCTACTATTTTCCCCCATAATATTGGCCTTGGAGTCACCAGGTATGTGCCTATATTTTTTTTCTTCTTGAAAATTAATAATCTTATTATATTAGTTTTTTTTTTTTTAAATGGTGACACAATGGTATCGTAGGGATCCTGATCTGTTAAAGAGAATTGGTGCCGCAACCGCACTTGAAGTTCGAGCTACTGGCATTCCATATGCTTTTGCCCCGTGTATTGCGGTAATTATCTTTCTTGTTTTCTTTTTCCCAAGTGAAAACTGAATTATATGCATGTTAAGGTTTTAGCTATTGTCCTCCCAGAGAAACCTTTGTCTATTAAATCAACTAACAGTTCATGATCGGTTGAAAAATGTAATGTACCATCCTCCCTAAAGGAATTCTCGTCTTGCTCAATTTCAGGAGAGGACTAGAAACTCGAACCCTTCCGGCCATTAGGCTAACAAAAAGAAAGAGATTAAACCATGTCATTTTATTATTATTATTATTATTATTATTATTATTATTATTATTATTATTATTATGTTGAAAATTAATAGGTTGAAAACTAACTTCTAAATTCAAATATAAGCTTGTAAGCTTAGTTACTAGTTTTTATTTTTCCATATCACATAACACCACACTTGTTAGTACTTAGTACAGGTACCAGGGCTAGAAAAATTGCTTTTCGAAAATTTAGAAAAAGCTGCAGTTTGGCCAATGAATGGGGAAAAAGAAAAAGAAAATAAAAGAAAAAAGAGGCTAGCGGTTAGCTTTGTTGCTATTAGCTTTTTTTTTTTTTTTTTGGTTAAATGCTATTAGCTAATTTAAAAGACTAATGTATCGTATTTGCTTTAAAAACGGGCAGAAAAATAAAATAATAATAAACTAAGCGTTTCCAATTTTATAGGTATGCAGAGATCCACGATGGGGAAGATGCTATGAGAGCTACAGCGAAGATCATTCAATAGTCCAAATGATGACTGACATTATCCCAGGATTACAAGGAGATATTCCACCCAATTGGAGACATGGTTATCCTTATGTCAACGGCAAGTGAGTACCCAATTAATTTTATTCTTTTGGTTCAAAATCTTTATGTAAATGACATTTCAGAAAACTGGAAAAATAAAATAAAATAAAATAAAATTTGAATGCCTTTAGGGATAAAGTGGCAGCCTGTGCCAAGCACTTTGTTGGAGATGGAGGCACAGTTAAGGGTATAGATGAAAACAACACAATTACTAGCATGGAAAATTTATTCGAAGTACACATGCCTGCTTACTATAATTCAATAATCAAGGGCGTCTCAACTGTGATGGTCTCCTATTCCAGTATCAATGGGGTTAAGATGCATTCTAATCATCGCTTATTAACTGGATTTCTCAAAGAAAAACTCAAATTCAAGGGTTTTGTCATCTCTGATTGGCAAGGAATTGACAGAATTACTGATCCACCACACTCGAACTATACTTACTCTATTCAAGCTTCTATTCTAGCTGGTGTTGACATGGTAAGACAATGTGTAATGTTTTTAGATACTGCAGTTTGTTTTCTGAAAATGAAAACAGAATTGAAAACACTTCGGTATGTTGATGTCATTCATTAGGTGATGGTTCCTTATAATTATACCGAGTTTATTGAAGAGTTAACCAATCTGGTTACAAGAAATGTGATTCCCATGAGCCGAATTGATGATGCTGTCAAGAGAATTTTGAGAGTCAAATTCTCTATGGGTCTCTTTGACAACCCCCTGCCAGATTACAGCTTGTCCAGCAAGGTTGGATGCAAGGTGCGACTATTTAATTCCATGATGAGAAGACCATCACTCTTTCTCATTCCCATGAATGATTTCTAACTCAATTTTGTCACTTGTAATCTCTATAGGAGCATAGAGAGATAGCTAGAGAAGCTGTAAGAAAATCACTTGTGCTACTGAAAAATGGAAAGGAAGTACCTCAGCCTATGTTGCCGCTTCCTAAGAAAGCTCCAAAGATTCTAGTTGCTGGCACCCATGCTGACAATTTGGGTTATCAATGCGGCGGCTGGACAATCCAATGGCAAGGACTGAGTGGCAACAATCTCACTTCTGGTATGCCTATATTTTCTGAAGAAACCATAAACATGTTAGTGTTCTAATGATACAAGTATATCTAATACCACACATCTCTTTACTTGTCTTATGGACAGGAACCACCATCCTACAGGCCATAAAAGACACCATTGACAAAAGCACCCAAGTAGTCTTCAGTGAGAACCCAGATACTAACTTGTTCCAATCAGGAGGCTTCTCATATGCAATTGTAGTAGTTGGGGAGCCCCCATACGCAGAGTTTTATGGTGATAGCCAGAACCTTACTATTCCTCAGCCAGGGCCAGCCATTATAAAGAACGCGTGTGAGGCAGTGAAATGTGTTGTTGTTATCATCTCTGGAAGACCTGTTGTGATTGAAGAATATGTCCCACTGATGGATGCTCTTGTGGCTGCTTGGCTCCCCGGTAGTGAAGGCCAAGGTGTTGCAGATGTTCTTTTCGGTGACTATGGATTCACTGGAAAGTTGGCACGAACGTGGTTCAAGAGAGTTGATCAGCTCCCAATGAATGTTGGAGATCCTAATTATGATCCACTCTTTCCATTTGGTTTTGGCCTTGAGACTCGGCCAGTCCAGCAGTAGACTATTCTCCAGCTTGAAAGATAGATATAAAACTGTTCTTGTGGAGATAAATTTCCAAATACCATACGAGAAAATAAAACATTTCTGTTTCGTTGTGCCAACAGTTGCCAATGCATAATTTATTATATATATATATATATATAGAACAGTTGAAATTTGTTGCATATTTGAACCACCAAATCTGAGGCCCGTTACGAAATACTCGGTACAAACAATTCAAATTATATTGGAGTGGATCAAACATCCCAGACTAGGTAAACTAAAACCAAGCATGAAGGAAATTGCACAAGTTGATTTCAGGCCACATCAGAAAGGATTGAACTCACAATTAATTACTCCAAACTATTTAGTCATTTTTATAGATGGCTTTTTTAGTTCAGGCTGATAAATAAGGGGAAATAGATTTCTGCCCATTCCCTATACAGCTTCCACACTTTTACTCTAACATCCACAATTTTCTGGGTTTCCTTTACAAGTATGGAAAATAAATTTTGTTCTTATTATCTAAAATAAATTAACACCATAGCACTAGCGGTGGCAAATAAACAGATTTGATGAATTTAAATTGAATCATTAATAGATTAAAAAATATGAATCATTAATGAATCGAATTATTAATAGATTGGGTTGATTTGGATCGATCCATAGATTTAATATAAATTATTATAAAATTTTTTATTAATTAATTAATTGATTCGATAATAATAAGATTCAATTAAAAATATAATATAAATAATAAATTAAAATATAAAAAATAAAATATTTTATTAATAATTTAACTTTACTTCAAAAATAAAAATATGTACAAATATTGAATATATAATTATAAATAGTAAAAATTAGTTTAACAAAATAGAAATAATATGTTAATTAAAACCATCTAGAAATAATATTTTAATGTAAATTACACTTGTAAATGGATTTAAAAGTGAGAACCTAGTAGATGAAGGACCAAACTAGAAACATAGAAGGATCAAAATGCCAAAAATAGCTGCCTCCCTACCCAAAACAATGTTGTTTGGGTGGGCCTTGAGAGCAACGGTCAGTTTAGTTCAATAATCGAATCAAACCGAAATAATCGAAAATCAAAATTTCATTATTTTTATCAACCGAACCGAACCAAAATTTTAGAATAATCGAATTTAAATCGAATCGAATTTGATTCGATTAACCAAAAAATCAAATTTTAAAATTATTTAAGAAAAATAAAAAATATTGTATCTAAAAATTATAAATCATAATATATTAAAGTAAAAATATCTAAATTGTATAAATAAAAGTTCAAATTAAAGAAATAATCCCAAAATATATAATAAATAATACAATAAAATCATTAAATAAATTTTTTTATTTAATCAATTTTCAATTTAATCGTCAAAATTCTAAATTATCACCTAAAAAATAAACATTAATAATTGATAAATATACTTATATAATTTACAACTAAAAATAAAATAATTTATATGTATAAAATAATTATTAAATAAAAAAATCAAAAAAATTTATATAATTATATAAATTTCGGTTCAATTCGGTTTTTGGGCAGTTTTCTCCTTCAAAAACCGAAATGAACCAAAAAATCGAAATTTCTTAAAATTGAAAACCGAAAACCAAACCAAAAACCAAATCAAATTAAAAATCAATCGGTTCGATTCGATTTTTCGGTTTGATTCGGTTTTTGCTCACCCCTGCTTCTGCTTCATTTTCCAATGAACTCGATTTTCCTTCGTTTTCTTCTTTTTGCTCTGTTGAGCCGTTTCTTTATCAACAGCCAGCTTTTTCCGGCAAGTTCTTCTTCTTCTCCTTCTCTTCTCAAACATTCGAGCAGCCTCCCTCACCCAATCTCTCAATCCTTTATCCTATCCCCTTCTTTCTCACTACGATTCTATTTAATCCTCAGCAATACAGGGACAAGGAAAAAAAATACGTCTATAATCTTAGCATTAGCTATCTTAATTCAGAAACTAGCATCCTTTACAGACCATTAGAGAAATAACTTGAAGGCTCTTCAAAGCAAATGTTTTCTTACTTTAGTGGCTCTCCGTAGACCAAGAAAGGAAAATGTTTAACATTTAAGCAGCTTCAGTATGCACCAAGCAGGAAAAAGATCGACAGAAGGGTCTATACATTTTTAAAAATTTCATTTGCAATAGCAAAAAATTTAAGTGTACTGCAATCATTCTTTCTGAATGGCGATCCGTGAAACTACACCTAAACAATTAAACAACCTTAACACATTGAAAAAATTCAAAACTCTACCATATGTAGCATGTAAATGACTGCGAACTACCAGGTAAGCTAGTACAATTTCATTCAAAATCCAGACAAATATACAACTGAAAAATTTAAGTAATGAGATCGATGAACGTCAATCATCAGAAAAGAAGATCAAGTTTACACATAATAGAAGAAACAAAGGTTTGATTTCTCAAACCATCATCATACACAAGCCAAAGTTTCAATGTACTGGTAACTATCAAGCCATCCAAATTGCAATGAAGTTTTAGCTCTACTGCTAAGTTGACCTAAATCACAGACTTTCTTGAAGGTTTTGCCCTTCAAATTATAAGAAATGATCTTACCAGGAATATGAAGCAACAGTGATGATTCTTCTTCCTTCTCATCTTCAAGAACATTAAGAATAACAAAAGCATAATAATTAGAATCTCGAGGATCAGGATAGCTCCTAACCATCTCTGGATATTCAATTAGAAGATGATTCAAGTCCACATGGTACCTAATACACCAATTAGAATAATCCTTTTTCATCCCAAAAACATCGAATTGAGCAGAACGAGGTCCATAGATTTCAATGAGATGCAAATGCGCTCGAGATTCACCAAAGTACCGAAATCTTCTCTTTCCCCATCCATCTGAGAAGGGAAGAACAGGCATGGAAGCAATACACTCTCTATCAACATCAAAATATACAGCTTTCCCTGTAGGACTAATCCAATGAATAGCTCCATTCCAAAACACCCCATCATCAAAAACCATATCAAATGGAGCAAAAAAAGGCGACCCAGAAACCCTCCATGCGCCAATTTCAGACCCATATACCTCAATTTGGTAATGGTAGATTGAATCAGCTGTAGAACGAACACAAATAACTTTATAATGAGGGCTTTTGTAGGGATTAAAAGCTAAATTGAGCCCATATATAGTAACAGAAGGAGCTGCAACAGAAGGAAGAGTGTAGAATTGGTTAGTGGTGGGATTACAGATGTAATATTCTCTTGTAATACCAATTTTAGGCAAACTAGAGCAGAGGAGAAGGCCATTACAAGACTGGAGAACTTTGATGCTGTTAGTGTTAAAAGAATGGAGAGGAAGCGAGGAAGAAGAAGAAGAAGAAGGATTAAGAGAGAGGAAACTGAATTTCGAAGGAGAATTGCGCAAGAGAAGGCCAGAAACTGCGGAATTTGGGTTGCGGCGAGTATGGAGACAGCAAAATTGAGGAGTAGAAATGAGGAAGAGCCATTGTTTGGATACAGATTTGAAACGAAGAAGAGGTTTTACAGGTAAGAAAATGAGGATCAGAGTGATAAGATCTTGATTGCAGCCAGTTATTTCAGCTGAGGAATTGAAATTCTCTGCTTTCTTCATCTCAATCTTAATTGTCCAAGGACAAAGGGGAAGTAGATATGAAAAAGACTGCATTTATTTGCATTTATGGGTATAATGCCATTCTCATGTGCAGTTTTATTTTATTCTATTTTATTAGTAGAAAGCAATTTAGCAGGGCCGATAAAAAAAATTAAAAATTCGATCGAATAGTTTTCTTGAACTAGTCAAATTGATTTAATCAATTTTAATTTTTAAATATTATTAATTTTAATTATCGATTACAACTTTGTCCATGCTGAAGTAGTTTTAGTTAACCGATCAATTTATTATTATTTTTTTTATTCAATTTTATAATTTTAATATCGATTAACCATTTATCTATGATTAATCAATTTATTTATATTATATTTTTATTTTTATGTCCTAAAAATTTTTTTATTTATTTCTAAAATTTGCATAAAGTAATATTTTAAAATATATTTAATTATATTTTCATATAAAATTCATATAATACTTTAAATTATATCATTATCTTTAATTTTATAAAATATTATTTATATTGAGTAACCAACTAACTTTTAAATATGTTTTTTATGATAATTTATTAATATTTATATTTTACTTAATAAAATTTAATTATATTTTTTAACAATTAATATTATTCATTTTTTACTTAGAATTAAGAATGTTAATTTTCAATAAATATAAAATCTAGTTTATAATATTATTTATTAATTTATTAAATATCAATTTTGACTTATATATTATTTTTATTTTAAATTACTTTGTACATTTAAGATTGAATTAAACTTTATCTAATTTTTTAATAATTGTATGTTATAAATTTTAATAATTAACCAAATAAATTTAATTAATCAAATAAAAAAAATCGAAACCAATATACTGATTAACTAAATATAACGGATTGGTTAACGGTTAATGATTTTGAAAAAGTGATGTTAATGAAATTATTTTTTTCTCATAAACCAATTAACCAATCCATACTCATCTCTACAATTTAGGAAAATAATTTTTTTAAAAATACTTTACAAAAAGGTATTTGTCATAAATTAGTTAGAAGTTTGAATTTTTTTTTATGAAAACGCAACAACCTACGGCGTTATATGCCCCTGCCTACCATGCCTAAAGATGCAGTAGAAGACTACATTATTTGCTAGCCCACCATTATTGAAGACACAATCACATGCTGCGTTATCATCCCTATCCCACGCAATCACGCAACCTAGTATTGTGTTTTCCAATATTCAATATTCCCATCATCACTCTATCGAAAACTAAAATGTTGAGCACCTATATAAATTTCGGATGATTTGCATCCAAAGCAATGCAGCAAGTTGAACATCCGAAAAAATATATTTACTCGCAAAAATATTATTTGTAACAATAATATTTTCAATATTATCGTTTGAAATAGGTAAAATTTACATTTAATTATTTATAATTTAATGTATTAATTATATTTGGACTATAATAAAATTAATTTATTTTTTAATGTATTTACTTAGAAGTAGAGGTAAGTTATGAATTCGGGAGTAAAAAGAATGCAATCAAACTAGTTACTGAAAACATGTATTTTATAAATTTTAGTATTTTTTTATGGTCATATATATTTACATAACAATTGATAAATTTGAATGGATATTTATTATTGCTATAACATATCAATAATTTATTCATTATTAAACTTGATGTGACAATAAATTTTGTCAGTGACTTATGATATAATTTACAATTTTTATTTGGTGATTTAAATTAATTTTTTTTACATTAAAAAAGAAAAAAAATAAAAAGCCAGCACATTGAACTTTATAATATAAATTGTAAGATTTTAAGTTAATTCATTTACAAAATTAAAATTTAAATCCAAAATAATTTAAATTTAGGCAATTTTGTGGAATAAATTTAAAATTTACGACTTTTTAACTATATTTATATTACATTTTGGTTACAAATATTAAATCACTTAAGAATATTGGTTTATTATTAAATTTTAAATGTGAATGCATTTTTTAAAATATATTTTTTTTATTTTTTATAGTGTAGTTTTTGTAATATATATATTAAATTTCAAAAATAGTATTATTTAGTTCTCTCTGTAAAAAATTAATTAAGAAATAAAAAAATATACGAATTGAATCATAATATAACATTTATTTTTATTATTTTCATATGATAGATGGTACACACATACTTGGCTCCAAGAGTTATGATGAGTAATATTGCAAGAAAAATCATGTTCCAAAAATGAAAAAATATGTACAACTGTAGAATAAAAAATGGCATAACAATATCTGAATATATTATTACAATAAACAAAAAGTTGCATGATATTATAATAAGGGGATATCGAATGACAAAAGAAAAAATGGTGGATGCTCTTTGCATGACATTCTCAATTATTTATTTGAAGTATATAATAGAAATTTGGAATAGGAAGCATGTAAAAAAGTACGAGGAATTGGTTATAATATTTGTGAAAGATGTGATTGAACTTAGTGGTGAAATTTTTTAAAAAATTAAAGATATTATGCCAATAGATTATAAAACTAATTGTAAGTGGTACAATTATAATAAATGGCCTAAACATTATGTTCATTAGAACATAACAAAACAAATGTTATGAAAAAATATTGTGTTGTAATATTATGTAATTTATGTTTTTATGATAGTGAAGTGTGACAAAATATTATAAATTAAGCATATGTTACTATAATAGTAATATTAGCATTTTATTACATCTAGTTGCCAAAAATAACTTTATGTATGAAATATATAATTCTATTATATATTATTTTGAATTATAGTTAGTTGGAAGATGTCAACATATACCGAATTTTATTTGCATACAAGAGAGGAAATAATTTATGGAGCAGCAAGCTTTGAATATGTCATATCTGCCCTGAATGTCATTATAAGAAGATTGAAACTTGAAAATAAGCCAACTTATCTTGAGTTTTATCATAAAATTCATGTTAAAATTAGCTTAGGTATCATGGGCATGGTAAGTAAAAAATCAACCTTTCCCATTGATGTTAACAACAGTAATTTCAGTTTGAGGTATCATACAGTAAGGCATAGTATGGAAAGATGAGAGCTTTAGCGTTTATTTTTAGCAATTATGTTAAATCCTTTGAGCGATTTGTTAGATTCTTTATTTGCTTTATAAGAGTATGATCTCGATATTATCTATGAGTTTGTACTATAGGATATCCAAGACCTAACTATTAAGCAGTTCCAAATAGTATTTTGGAGTTTTAAACCTGCCATTGATGGATTGGCTCACTATAAGTCAATTATTTTAATCGATGACACCTTCTTGACGGGAAAATTCTTACAAAATCTTATGATAGCCAACTTTGTTGACGGTATTGATATGTTGTTTCAAGTTGCATTTGTAGTTGTGGAGTTTGAGAATAAATTAAGCTGGGCTTGGTTTATAATGATGATTAGAAAGTATGTAACTTAATGTGTCCTTATTACTGCTATATCAAATCAATATGTTGGTATAATGACATTATTTCGGGATGAAAGGAGTGGATAGAAAGAACCTCTAATCTTTTCACAGATTCTGTTTGTGCCATTTTGTCAACAATTACAACACACCACAGGAATTCAATAATAAAGGATTTACTTTACAAGCTTGGTAAGTTACCAAATCTTAAATAATATTTATTTAAATTTATTATATGTTAATATAATGTATACCCATAATATTGTAGGTGTGTAATTTCAAATGCATAAGTTCCAGTAGAAAAAGGATGAAATTAAAAATCTTGATCTAAATTCCTACAATTGGGCAATACGGATATCTTTAGACAAATGGACATTATCAAAGGATGGTGGCATCGATATGGCCACACGATGATAAATATTGCTGAGAGTGTCAATAGTGCTCTTAAAGGTGTTCATATGATGCAGATCACTGCGACTGTAGAGCATACTTTTGGTCATTTTATAAAATATTTTGAACAAATTAGGGGTTTCTACATAACAAAAATGGCCCAAGAATTACTCTTCACTCCTAAATGCGTTGAAATTATGATCAAATGGGCTAACAAGGCTAAAGGATATATTATTGTCAGATACAATAATCAATATAAAATATTTAAGGTGATAGCAAGCAAAGCACCATAGGTAGACGTTAAGCCAGACATGTATGTATTGAGCCTTGAAAAATGCAAATGTTAGTGTGATAAGTTCTAAAGAACAAAAATTCCTTGTTTGAATATAGTCATAGTATATACGAATAGGCATATTAATATGTTCCAATTTATTGATAACTGTTATAGCATAATCGAGTCACTTAAATGATATGAGAGTGAATTTCGATCAATGGCACATAAAGCATATTGGCCACAGTATTACGATCCAAAATATTAAATCTAATATGAAATTAGTGAGGAAGAAAGGCCGGCTAAGAATAACTCATATTCGCAATGAAATGGACATGTAATATTCCTTCTAAGGGCCTTTATTATTGCTATATATATCATATCGGTAGCAAATAAAATTAAATTACTCATCTTTTACATTTATTATTATGAATATATCAAGTTTAGATTACAATACATAATTGTTACTATACATTTCAGAATGCATAGGTTCTTATTAATACATTTATACTATTACAAGATTTAAACCTTAAAGAAAACCCTAATGTATTCCTATTATGTTGGCCTTCAATATTGCATATGAACCCTATGCTTAACTTACTTAACCTGAACCTACACGGATTAAAAACTCATACTAAACTTACTAGCTTAGTGGAAAATATAAAATCATGAAGTCAACCCTCATATAAGTCATTGATAACATGCACATACGTATGAGCATGCCATTAAACATACAATAAAGTAGTATAATTAGCAGGTAATGTTTATAATGTTATAGAGTGTTATGTAACCACCTTTTATCCTGATCAATCATCACATCATCATAAGAGTCTTAATTTATTTGTTAGTTATATGCATATTGAATTAAATCTCTTACTAAATCAAGTATTCATATATGTAGGGTCACATAAGTTACACAATTACATGTGTTCATAATGTTATCTAGCATTATCACATTAAATATTTATATCATAACCTTATCACCTACAACTAATTTACTTGCTTACTTAATTCCTTATTGCATTTGAATATCTTAATGAAACTCTTAAAAGTATATACATTTATTTGATTTATTTGATTCATATTTATTATTCTTAGTTAGTCTTAGCAACTCACGAGATTTTCATATGTATACATTTGTACAAGGCTAAATTTATGGCTAAATCCTAATAGTTGTTCTTAAGTGATTAGGTTAGTTAATTATATCTATACACATCTATTCTAACTAACAATTTCCCATAACATATAAATATTTACATTACTTTACTGTCCCATGCATCATATGCATTTATTAGTAGTCTTAATTTGGTTATCATTATTATATCATCCTTTTATTTATTACGTACACTTCCAGCCTATTAACACACTAGAATAGTAGATTGAATCTAACATATGAATCAACCCAAATTATATACACAAGTTGTAAGTTCATATTTTAAAAGTTTATCTATGCAATGAGTGTTTCAATCTCAAATTAGGCATGATTCATACATTAGATGTTCGATATCAAGTATGCAACATATAACTATAAAGAATGTGCATTCATAATATGATTAACGATAACCCATCAAATAATCATAAGTGTTCATATATATAACTTATGGCCTTACACTACAAAAAACTGTTAATTAACGACGAAATTTTTACCTATTTTTTGTCGCTAATTTAAATTAGCGACGTCGCGACGAACAGTCGCTAATAGGCCAGTCGCGAATATATTAGCGATGAAATTCAAAATCAATCGCTAATTTTTTTGTCGCTAACTGTTTTTTCGTCGCTAATTTATATTCCTAACTAGTTGCCGAATTATAATAATAATATTTAGCGACTACATTTTCCGTCGCTAATTAAAGATTTAGTGTAAAATTTAGTGACGAAATAGTTGTCGCTAATTTGGTCGCTAATTACTTCTTAAATTCTATCTATTACACATTAGCGATAGTTGTTATCGCAAATCCATCGCTAAATTATTGCATGATTGAATTTTTTCTTTTGCTGTATTTTAAAATTTTCATCCTATACACAATATAAATAATAATCTTATATTATAAAATTCATATATAATAGATACAAATTTAAAAAACAATTTTATATTTTCATATATATATAATTTGTAATGAATTCATTATAAATAAAGAGTTAACATAAAAAAAACAATATATAAAACAAAGTATTGTTTATACAATTTATTTCCCTAAAATTAATAGCAAATTAAATCTTTACAATTTCCTATCAAATATAGAATTAGCTCCTAGCTAATATTGTTGTAGTATCCTAAGCCTAAATGCAGTCCCTCTTTATCGATAGTTTGTGACTAGGGATGATCATAGGGCGGGGATTCCCCGGCCCCGGCGAGGACCCACCCCGTTCGGGGCGGGGAATCCTCGAAATTTCCCCCTGCGGGGACAGGGGCGGGGGGAAAAAATTCCCCGTCCTAAAATCGGGGGCGGGGACGGGGAATGGGGTATCCACCCCGTAAAAAAAAAAAAAAAAATATATATATATATATATATATATATATATATATTTATTTATTTATTTTAAAATATAATATTTTATAAATAATTAAAATTAAAATATAATTTAATTTTATAATTATTAAATTTTAAATTATACTTAATTTTAAATTATTATTGATTTTAAATTTTTTATTTATTAAATATTATATTTTAATTTTAATTATTTATAAAATATTATATTTTAAAATTAAAAAAAACGGGGGATAGGGATCCCCGCGGGGGACGGGGGAAATTCCCCCCTCAAGATTGGTGGCGGGGACAAGGCGGGGAATCCCCGCCACTGGCGGGGGAGGGAGTGGGGGAGAATTCCCCGGCCTCGTTCCGCCCCGTGATTATCCCTATTTGTGACCAAAAATACATGAACCTTGTTGACGGTAGGAATTAACTCCTGTAAAGCCTTCATTCTCTCAGCAATCCACTCCCTGCGCAGCCGTATCTAGCAGAGGAAAGAATGAAAAGCTGATACAAATAGCAATCATATAGAAACAACTACCAAAAAATGTTGAAAAGTTGCGTTTATTCTATCATTGAAACAAACTGCCTTTTGTTAAAGCTTCACAAATATTGAAACCTCAACATTAATCTTATACATAATGAATCTATTAGAAGAAAAGAGAATGTTATAGAAAGAAAACCATGAAAATAAGTTTCTTCAACTTGCAAACTAAATGAAACTCTAATAATCATATCTGACACATTCAAAGCATTACCTCAAGTATACTTGAAAAATTGATATAATAATGAATATTGCTGATAACAAACAGACATGAATTACCATGTGATATCTCCAAAGCAAAATCAGGTGCATCAGACAGAATATTTGTAATCAAAACAGCAGCTGTAGCACAAGAGTTTGACACCTATAAAGAGACATAGTCAACCAAGCATTGAGAATAAGTCAAGCACCATTCCACTTCTATCTCAAACACAAAGAAAATGATGAAGTGAAAATAAAAGAAACAACCTTAACTCCATGGCAAGACATGTCAAAAACATAAAAATAAACAACAAAAGGCCAAAAATCCTTCATTTTAAATCAGAAATCCTGCAAAACAATATAACCTCTCCTACTTGGTGATAATATTCACTACATCTCATTGGTATGCCCCACCACTATTCAACATTAAGTCATCCACAAGAAATTCTTTCATGTACACATCAAGCCATCTTAGTGGTTACTCCTAAAAGATAGCAACTTTCCTATCATATTCTAGCTATCATAAAAAATTTTCAAGTTCCTTGATCTGATGCTCAAAGTGATAGTCAATGCACATCAAATGTTTAAACAGAAAAAACAGATATTAAATTACTAACAAGCTCAATGGCTGCTAAACGACTAAGTGGAGGCACCTCAAAAAGCTATACATTTGATACTAGTCACAGGATAACTAGAAATGAATTTGAAATATACTATTCAACCCAATTTCATGTCAAAATTTAGAATTTCTGGTGGACTCTACATTTATCTTCACCATCTAAAATAGCCTATACATTTATCTTTTTATCATCACCTTTTCTATTTATATTTTTCTTCGACAAACAAAATATTTTAATCCTCTTAACTTATCAAAATTTTTCAATTCGGTCACTTAGTTGAATTTATGTTCAATTGGGATCTTAAATTTCTAATTAAATGAAATAGTTAACCGCTGAATCTTTACTTACACTATTTCGTATAAAAGCTGTTCAATTTGTATGAAACGGTGGAGAGATGTGAGGGAAGAGAAAATGTTATTTTTATATGTAGGGTTAATTTCTAAAATTACTAAAATACCCCTACCAAATTTCAACATTTTATCCTTGTATTCAACGATAATTTTTTAAATATATATAACTAAAATTTTTAATAATTTAAAATTTGCTCAAAATTTGAACAAAATAAAAATAAATTATAAATTTTTCATAATCATTTTAAATGAAATAATAAACTTTATATTATTATTATATAAATATTTATATTTATTATTTTTCATAATATGACTATATAATACTTATAACAATTACTTTATTATTATTATTAAAATATAATTTTTTCAAATAAATAAATTTATATTTGGGGATAATTGATAAAGAAATCAATAAAATTCCTAATAATTTAATATTTGATTTAAATTTCATAAAATAAAAATTAATTACAAATTTTATTATTATTATTTTGAATGAAATAATAAATTTTATATTATTGTTTTATAAATATTTATTTTTTTAATCTTGAACACGCAAATATATAATAATCGTAACAATTAGTTTATTATTATTATTAAAAATATAAATTTTCTAAATAAATAACTTTAGATTTTGGTATAATTGATAAAAAAATATTATCAACTTATAAAATAATTTTTAATTTTCTGTTACCAAATAAAATATTCATTTCATATGGTCTATATTAAAATTACTTAAAACTATACATAAATCATGTGAGTGAAATTAAAAAAAATTATTTCTTAATTTATTTGCAACAGATTAGCGACTAAATACTTCTGTCGCTAATTGTATTACTGTTACAAATTACTATGAGCGACAGAAAAATTTTTATCGCTCAACCGTCGCAAAAAAAGGCGCTATATTTTCCCTCCAAAATTAGAGACTAAACTGTTCGTCGCTAAATTTTCTGGAACTAATTTCATGAATAAAAAATTATAAAATTTAGCAACGGAAATATTCGTCGCTAATTCCATCACAAAACATGGCGCGTATACTTTCCACCAATAATTAGTGATTGTTTATCCATTCCGTCGCTATTTCGTTGCAAAAAAATTAAAAAATATCCTCCCCACGACGGAATTGTAAAACAGTCACGAATCGTCGTTAAATTTGCGACGAAAATAATGTCGTTGCTAAATTTAGTCGCTAATTGGCAGTTTTTTTGTAGTGTTAAGTATAGAAAGCATTGTGTAATTATAACATCAATTACATATATATGATACTATACTATTATAGAACTGTATGCTTAAAATATAACTTCATCCAATTTTATGATTTCCATTTACTATGCATAGATTCATATAAAGGTAACATTTAAATCAAGTCCTGAATTATTCTAACTTTTTTGTCATATTATTTTTCATAATGTTTTACTTATATCCTGTATTAAGCCTGCACCTTTTTAAGGATGTGGATAATGGGTGATACTATGATACCTGAAGGTATCAGTCATAGGGATCTAAACGGGGTCAGCTTTAATGACCCAAGCTGGGTCAGTATTATGCTATGGACCCAGATGGGATCCAAACTATGGCAGCTAAAAGATACCCTTATAAGCATGCCTATGTATCCATAACCTATATAATGACACAGCCCAGGCAACTGTAAACTCTTTTCTTTATCTTTCTTTACTTTTCTCTTTTCAAGAGTACAAGTCATTCACCCAATCATATATACATGAACATATAATTCATTTACATGTTTTTGTGCACACATCCTGTATTTGTAATTATTACGAAAGCATAAAACTTATCACATTATAGATGAATGGGACACTTATTCCCATGCTATCATTTATTTCACTATCCAAGCTATTTGTGCATGCATTCCCACTCTTATCAAGGCACACACTAGAACTAAAACATACATTAGATTCATGCATACATATTCCATTTCCATACTTATATGGTATGTTTATAAGGGTTATACTTATGTGGGGATTAACATACACACACACACACACACATATATATGATGTATGTGCCTATTTATATGATTCACTTAGTACACCCCTTATGCATCTTTATATTTAAACATTTAGTTACATGTCCAATTGGGTTAATATATCAAGTACACTGTCATTCTTAAATCCACACCTATCCATACACGTTCTTATCATGTGCATATAGTTTTTTATGCTTAGAGTTACTTTGGAACTACATTTCAATGGGCTACCATCCACTACACATGTTTCATAGCCTATTATATCCCTATATATTTATATATGTATTCATGTATATTTATACATGTTCAAGTATACATGTCTTCATTGGTGTTCTTATGTTCTAGTTACATTGGTTACATACACAAAGTTGGTGTGTTGCTAAGTGATGACCTAAGTAACTCCTATGTCTATGTTCCCTTTTGTTAAGGTTTATTTATAACTTTATTTCAATACTCCACTATGCTCTACATACATTTCATGCCATATATTTCTCTTATTCTTATGTTTAAAATGCTTTAAATATGTTCAGGTAAGTTTCGTTAACTAATCAAGGCTTAAAAATCAAATTAAGCTATAATAGGGGAGGCACATATAGAGACTAATTAGTCTCGATCGTGTATAATGGTATTAATTGGTATAGAAGGGTCCACATGATAGAGATAAAATAGGTTCTATCATGTGCACCATTATGTCCTAAGAATTCAGTAGATAGATTTTTTAGTCTAATTGGTATATCATTTTAGACTTAATAAATGACATTTCCAAGCAAAATGGCTTTCTATAAAGTTGTTCCTTTACGTTTTTAGGTTCCAAATCATTGAAAAATCATTCCATTTAAGATTTTAAATATTAAGATATTAACCAAACAGTATAGCCTACTCTTAATGACAAGGCAACTAATGTTGCACCAGTTTAAGCCAAATTTCAAGCCTTTTAACAATAAAATCAAAATTTGAATTCTTTATAGCAATTTTAGACTGGATGTCTAGTTTACTCTCCAATTGGAATCATACAATTTAGAGCTCTGTAAACTAAGATATCATCAAATCACTAAACCTAACTTAAGTGAATCCTATCATAGAATTTTGCCTAATATGATCTCATGGCACTTATCACCTTATTCATGCTATTGGCCACCAATTCAACACTCTATAATCAATTTCACATCCATGTCAGTTCATCATTCCTATCAATATGTAAAATATTTACACAAGCAATGGAATAAGTTCCCATACCTTATTTTTTACTAATTTCCCTAACTAAGCACCTTGCCTTGCCTTCTATTGGTTTCTCTTTTCCTTGACTGCTCTTTTCCTTTTAGTCACATCAATTTCCTCACATACATCAAATATAAATCTCTAAAATATAGCCTCTCTTACATATGTAAGAAATAACTATGAATTGAAATGGAAATTCCATAAATCTCACCTAGTTTTCTTAGAAATATTGACTTATTTTCCTTGAGCTCCTAGCATATAATTGAGTGTGTAAGAATGGATGAGGAAGGGAAGAAAAAATTGCAAATTTCTTTGAGTTGGTCGGCCACTTTTCCCCTTAAATACCATGAAGTTTTCTTGAGTTCTCTAAAGATGCACATACCCTAACTTTATTAGCCCATTTATTGACCTTAGAAAAATTATATCTTACTCCCTCATTTCTTTCCTTAATTCTCCAATTTCCGCCTTATTTATTTTGATTCTCATAGTTGGCATATGATTTTATAATTCAAATTTCAAGTAAGTCCTTATCTCTTATCCCCTTTCCTCAAATATACATACCTTCAATTTACCATTTTTCTCTTAACTTATAAATTAAGTCCATTCGGGTCCTTCCCTACACTTTCAACACTTATCTCTTTATATTATCTTCATATTACATCCTAAACACATCCAATTTCCACTCGGGTATATATTAGAGTCTTACAAAACAGGCGTGAACAGGGTCATACAAAACATTATAGCAAATGTGAAAATATTGGTCACAATAATAAAATATGTAGAAGTGGTGTTGGACCATCCAGTTAATATTTTAGAGGTTGAAATTCGAAATAATGTAAATAATGTACAATTAATTTTTTTTAATATATTGTGCTTTAATAAATTTAAGAACGTAATGTACATGCTTGTCATAATATTTAATTGATGAAAAATAACCAAAAATACAAATAAAATAACAAATAATTAACTTGCCATATATTTAAATATTACACTAATACAATATAATCAATAACCTTTAACATCTGCAGCTTAAAAAAAATTGGAGCAATGTTGAAGAAAGAAATTGAAAGAGTGAAAATGGAGAGAAGCAAATGATAGGAAAAATGAAGACCATTTATATATGTAACAATAATATTAAAATATTTATTATCGATTGGTCAACTCGATTTTACCATTCACCGTTCATTTCAGGTTCACGTGCCAGCACGAAATTGGATAACGCAACAGTAGGCCATGTCAGATAACGCGACGTCAGTTTGCGTCTTTAAGTAAAACAGGTCTCTGCGTAGGGAATAGCGAGCCACACTAATAATGCAACGAGTCTTTGCATTGTTGTCAGAAACCCTAATTCTAGGGATAAGCAAAAAAAATAAAAAATATGGTTAACCGTAAAATTGGTCCGAAATCGAATTGATTTTTATGGTTAACCTATTCGATGAACTTGGTTACAGTTTTTAATTTTTACATTTTTGGTTAATGGTTACAGTTTAGGTTTTTAGGTATCAGTTAGCCGTTAATTCATAGTTAACCGATTCATATATATATATATATCTTCAATTTTTTCTATTTCTCTCTAAAATTTATATAAAATAATATTTTAAAATATATT
>CM075806.1:95257303-95261305 GCA_037975025.1 Excoecaria agallocha
CGCAAAAGTCAAAGATCTCTCAGTTGGAGTAATTGTTCCTGGAAAAATATAATGGCTCAGGAAATGAAATTTTATTTAAAAAAGAGAGATTTTTGTTTTTGAAACTATCAAACCATTTTTCTTTGCAACATAGAAAAATGTTTAAGGTTTTTAAAATGCTGATCTATTGATTCTGAGAAAAAATAAGGATGTCACCAATATAAACAATACAAAATTTTGAAAAAGGATTAAAAATCTCATTTATTATTTTTTTGAAATTCAGAAGGAACAGGTTTTAATCCAAATGGCATAACAATCCACTTATACTGTCCAAATGGAACAGTAAAAGAGGTTTTCCAACGGTCTTTTGGGTCAATCTATATTTGATAAAAACCTAATTTTAGATCAAATTTTGAGAATACAAATTCACAATGAAATTTTTGTAAAAACATCTTTTTTGTTTGGAATCGAATACCGAATCTATTTTAAAGTTTTATTTAAAGGCTTGTAGTTTATTACAACAAGCCTTGGTATGAGTTTTTCTATTTCTGAGTTTTTATTTGCATAAAAAGCTGCACAACTGTAGTGAAACCTAGATTTTGTAATTATACCTTTTGATTCTAAATCCTGAATCTCTTTTCTATGGTATTTTTCGAATTCATAATTCATTTGAATAGGTCTCTTTTTTATTGAATATTTTTTTTAGAAAAATAATTTTCATATGGCAAGTCCACCATATATTGTATTCTGTTACAGAAAATATTTTGTAAATCTAAGCAAATTTCATTTTCAATTAATTTTTGAAAATAAAAAAAATGTTTTGTTTTTTTAAATCATTTTTCAATTGTTTTTGAATTTTGAAAAAGGAAACATCCTGTTAAGAAATTGTAAATGTTTTTTTTTCTTTTTTGCTTGGATTATGCAATTCCATTTATTTTTGTAAAAAAAAAAAAGCTTTTAAAGGGCGTAAATTTCTTGTTTTTTTCAGTGAGGGAAAACAATTTTGCTACCAATTTGAAGGAAATACCGTAACAGTTAATAGAATATTTACGTATTGAAAACCAAATCGACACAATTGAATTTTTATTTTAAAACTGAATCAAGCTCTAAAATTAAATCTAATGAACTTTTAAAAATTACGAATATTGAAAATCAAATTGATATAACTGAATTTTTATTTTAAAATTGAATTAAATATATCAAATTATTTTTCAGGTTGGTTTGATACAATCTAGTTTAATTTTTAGCCTGATTTTTTTAATTCTAATTGTAATATGAGATTTGAGTCTAACCGGTTCGAAAAAATGTCACCCAATCAAAAAATAAAGACTCGAAAAATTCAAAGTTGAAAAAAAAACTTACCTAAATCCAAATCGCCAAACCCAATTGCTGGTAAAATATTAAGTTTTCCTATTCAATTTGGTCGCAAACTCATAAATTAAAAAAATATATATTTTACATGCTTTCTCACTTTTGCTATTAGTAATAATAATATTGCGCACCCATAAAATTTTCACCACTATTTATGAATTAACACACGTAACCCTTTTGAGTATTTGATGGGTTGTTAATAAATGAAAAACGCTACGATTAATTTCAGCTGCAAATTACAAAAGGTAAATCTAATAGAAAGTGAAAAATCAATAATAATATAGAAATGTTAATTCGATAATTTGTTTTGATTAAGAAGATTCGATAAGTATTCCATTTGCATATAATAGTTAATTCGATAATGTATTAAAAATGATACAATTCTAATAAAGCATATATATATATATACAAATGTATGAGGTGGGGTCAAAATTCTTTTAAACTAAAATATCACTGTATTTGTTTTGATTAACAAAAACCATCAACGGATATCATAATACTTCGGTATTATTACATTATATACAAAGAATAATATTACTCACTTCTTCCTTTTTCTATTTGCTACTTATTTCTACTTAGTTGGAAATAAATTCTTGCAAGTGTATAACCAAGGAAATGATAAAGGAATTAGAAGTTGAGTCCCTTAATTAAGAATGACCCGACTCAAAGGTATGAGACGTATTATTTTGATTTCAGTATGGAATTTATGCTAGGATATTGAGTAAGAGCCCAAAATACACCCTAGTAGTATTATGGTATGCCTAGGATGAATTAAAAAGTGGACATTAAGGGTTAAGTAAGTTAAAAGAGTAGTAAAGGATATAAAGGGCATTAATTTACAAAGATATGTACAATTTGATAATTTGATCGAATCAAGATACACATGCATAAATAAACATGAAATATTGGTTAATATATAAATAAAGATAAAATCCATGTTAATGTAGGAATAGAGGAAAGTTTGGGTAGAAATGTAAATTTCCAAAGTTAAAAAGATGCTTCAATGGGAGCTATGTGTTTTTAGAAAGTTAAAAGTAAATGCATGAATTGTCATTACAAGAAAAATACTATTCATCCACGAAAATTGTCAACGAAAAAATATTGATTTTCTATTGGTAATTAAAATTAACGATGGAAAATGCACTTGGAGATTTGAGCGTTGGAAAAATTTACCATGGAAATGAATTTCGTCCCGACAAAAAATCAATTCTGTTCGTAAATTTACCGATGGAAATTCGCATCTATCTTAAAACCCACCACATATAAATTGTCGTAAAATTATATCATTATCGATGGAATTACTAGAAAGTCGGTAAAAAAATTCCATTAATAATTTTACCGATGGAATTATTAATTCTATTGATAAATTTACCGATGAAAATTGATTGTCCGTTGAAAAATTTATCCCAAAAAATGGACAACAGTTACGGATGATTACAGGGCGGGACGGGGGTGGGGATGCACTGCCCCACCAGGGGCGGGGATTCCCCATCCCCGAATGAATAACATGGAGAAAATCTCCTCTGTCCCCCCTCCCCATAGGGACCCCGCCCCTGCGAAAAATAAATTGTTTAATTCTAAAATATAATATTGCACAATTAATTATAATTAAAATATAACATTTGATAATTAAAAAATCTAAAATCAATCAAAAATAAAATTAATACAAATTTTAAAAATTTACAAATCAAAAATTAAATATAATTTAAAACTTGATAATTCTAAAATAAAATATAAATCAAGTCAAATATACATGTTAACAATTAATAACTTAAAATCAAAAATATTCCATACAAATAACTAAAAGTTAAGTTACATTAATATAAGAAACAAATTTAGTTGGTTGCCTTATCTTCAGACTTTCTTGGTTTGTAAATGAAAAGCACTTATGCTTTCAATTTCTTTTGCCAGCTTCGAAGTTTGTTTTCCTGGAAGAAAATGATTTTGCTTAAATTGTTTCTATTTATAAAATATAAAGTGAGAATTCCAGTAGGACGAAAAGAGGACTATTATAGATTTCGAAAGATCTAATCAACTTATGGATATCCTCTTCCAATTATCTCAAACATATATTATTTCAGCTAAATCAAAGGCACCAAAAATACTTGCATTTTCATATATGATCTCAGATATAAAGCAACAACTTTATATCTGAATGAGTAAATTAGGGAAATAGCATATCATGGGACTTGATTCATACTTGATCACAGCATATTAAAAATGCTGGCTCAACATCCTTTATGTAGTCAAGCACTGGCAGCCCTTGTAAAATGGCTTCAGCTTGAGAAGTTTTCACCGCTTGGGGTAAGTATCAAGCCAAAGTTCAATAGCACAACCTTAAGGAAATAAAATTGAGGTTTAAATGGCAAACTTGCAAAGTTACAACCGCTAGAACAATCTTATCAATAACAATAAAAATACTGATATTAAATCAATTGTGTAGCACATAGAGGAGGAACACAATTCTTTTTCGCATTAACTATTAGCACGAGCTAGCAAATTAGCAACCAAGTTTACAGAACAATAAAAATTCAATCTTTAGTATAACAGGATTGTCAACATCTCCCATTAACCCAACAAAGAAAATTTTTGCAAAATATTTTAGGCAAATAAAAAAACCCCTCTTATTTCCTATAATGAAAAATTGAGAAA